>JAAGAY010131640.1:0-90224 GCA_011801015.1 Ardeotis arabs
CGCGCCAGCCGGCTATCGCTGGCTGATTGGCCCGCGGCCTCCTCCCTTCGGCCAATCGCGTCGATGGAGGGCGGAGAGGCTCTGCTTCCCCCGTCAGTCACCTGTTGAGCCCGCCCCAGCCACCTGTGAGCCAATAGCTATCCCCCAAGCGCCTCCCGCCCTCAGCTCTCCACCAAATAGGAGCGAGGGTTGCCATAGCAGCGGCGTAGGGGTGTTAGCCAATGGGAAAGCGCGATACTGAGTCTCGGGCGGACGGGACGGCAGCGGCCGGCGGGATGGTGGGTGCGGCTCGGCCCGGCCCGGCGGGACGGAGCCTCGGGCCCCGCGCTGCTCCGCCCTGGCGCCACGGTCGCGGTGCTGCGGAGCGGCCCCGGTGTGGGCTGGGGGCGGAGGCGGCCGCGGCCGCCGTCCTGCGGGCCTCAGCCGCCCTTCCCGGCGCGGCGCGTTCCCCCGGCGGCGGCGGGGCCCTGATCCTGCTGTGTGCTGCCGTGCTAAGGCCTCCGGCTTTGAGAAGCCCTCGCTGGGAGCCGCGTCCCAGCGGAAGAAAGCGAGTCCCCAGCTGGAGCTCAGCGAGGAGCAGAAGCGGCAGACCCGGGAGGCGCTCGGCCTGTTTGACGCGGCCGGCGCCGGGAACACGGGTGTTAAGGAGCCGGAGGCAGGAACTTTCCTAGTGCTAAATGCACAGTTCTGAGGTGATAAAGCAGTAGTGATTTCAGACTTACTGCTTGTCCCTTGGCCAAAGGAGGTGTAGGTGTGCCTGCACATGTCTGCAAGCGAGGGCATCCGTGGGTGTGCTGCTTCTAGGAGTGCCGTCAGAAAGGCACGCAAAGGGTTTTCCCAACATTCATTGAAAAAGATTTTTGTCACTAGAATGAAAACGTAACTGATTTAAGTTCCCTCTGGTCTACCAGCTTAAGACTTTCCATGCTTGTGCCAGCAGATTGGAGTGTGGCAGAGTTGCGGGTGTGATGGAAACTTCTTTCATGGAGTCACTTGCCTTGAAGTTATTCTGCTGAGACATTTCTGGGTCTCCCATTTGGCCATCTTGCTTACAACAGGGCCAGAAATAAGCTTTTTTTAAAAAAAAAAAAATTACTGTTCAGTGTCTTTTTTCTCACCGCAAAGGGAATACTGGCAGCGATTTTCTTGACAGGAATGGACTAACGTGAAGTTTTCCGGTAGCCGTGGAAGTTGCTATCCACAGCACGGTGTGACAGTTTGGGACCTTTCCTTAAAAACATTTATCGAAATGGGGCTGTTTTTATGCTGAGTATCCATCACAAATATTTTTAACAGTATGTACCAAAATCGGTATGCTAAGACTTTACTAAAAAATCCAAGTTTTCTCAGAGAAAATCTTTCTCCCAGGACTCTGTCACATTGCCTTACCCTCCAGATTCTTGCCAGTTCTGAGCTGGGGCTGGTGGCTGCGGTGGTGAGAAGGCGTTTGGGAAATTTCTGAGTTAACTGAGGGGCAGCTCCAGGATCCCAATGGCTGTATTCCTGTTTCTGCATCCTGATGTGCCCTTGTCTGTAGAGAAGCGTTGCTCTAAGTCTGCCCCTTACCTTGCTGTTCTCCTTGAGGCACAGAGTATGTATTTTAACATGATGTGGCATAAAGTTAAGCTTTTTTTCCCTCCACTGGTTTTCTTTAAAGCTTTGTAGGATTTATAATTTTTTTTTTTTTCTGTCCTTACAGGTGGCCATGAGAGCACTAGGGTCTGAACCTAAAAAGGAGGAGGTCAAGAAAACGATAGCAGATATGGATAAGGGAGGAACAGGAAAAATCAGCTTTAACGACTTGTTGGTGGTGATGGCACAGAGAATGGTACGTCAGTTTTAAAAGTTCAAAGCGTTTGAAAACGCAGCAGGGAGTGTTGACACATGACGTGGCTGCCGGTGTAGCAATGCGCTGTATTTTCTCTTCTTGAGTTTTAAGATATTTTCAGATTAAATCTCTGGTTTTAAAAATCTTTTAAAATGTTGAATAAAAAAAAGGTATTTAACAGTGGAAGATACTGAAATCCCAAAGACGTTTCTGGCTAGCTATGAAAGAAAAAAATTCCCTGAAACCCTGAGTTTTGGGAAGCGTTGCTGTGTCTCTGTCTGCCTTCAACTTTGGTACATATACTTCCTGCTGGCTGGGCTTCTTTAAATTTGCTCTTAAGAGAGTTTCTAATGCTTGTCCTTTGTAACTTTGAGTGTTACCTGTGACACAACCACTACTTTTGCTCCTTAAACTTATACTGCCCCCTCTCCGGCAGAAATGGCAGAGTTTCTGTCAATTTGTGATTGGGAAATGGATTCTGAGGTGAAGGACCGGTTAAGCACACATGGCTGGCGAAATTGCGTAAGGAGAATTGCAGTTTTATGTTGTTACAGTGAGGTGGAATGAACGACTCTGCTCCAAACACTTTGTTGCTTCCAGGACAGTTCCTATAATACGTTTTCTATGCAGGTTTTATCTAAATAGACATATAGGAAAGCATGCTAGCGTCTAGTGCGTTAAACACCCTGTAGCACAGTAGGTCTGATGTTGAGCACCCACTGTCCCCTGAAATACGATTTACTAAGAAGTGGTTCTAATTCTGAATTCATCTAACAATTCTAATCCTGGTCTAATCCACGTCTAATTTCTGCATACAAACGGATTTCAGGAAATGATCGATGAAGCAGATAAAGATGGGGATGGAGAAGTGAACGAGCAAGAATTCTTGCGGATCATGAAGAAGACCAGCCTTTACTGAAACAGAGTTTTATTTATTTGTGCACGTGTGTATATACGTTTGGTAGGTGCCTCACTTTTTTTACAGTCTTGTATTTATTTTGAGACAGGAGAAAATATGGGTCAATATTTTTTTTAAGTGGATGATCTTAAACATGTGTTTGTGAACCGTTACCAGCTGCTGACCTGTTGACATGTAGCACCGTGGTTGCTTGTTTGTGCTCCTGAGATGTTTGCACTCCTGGTTTTCCACACACAAATCACATCTTTCAGTGAGGGTGTTCAGATCCTTCTCTGACTAAAACCCACGAGTCAAATGATTACAGTTTGGTAAAGAGAGGACTCAAAACCAGACAGCGCAAACCTGTTTCACAGCAGTTGAAATTCTGGTTTGAGCCCAGCTGTAGCGAACTCTTTGTATGACAGATTTTCAGGGATCAGGATTTTATACTCTGTCTTTGCTGATTGGCCTCTCCCTCTTCTTAGTATTTTCTTTAAACTGAAAAGTAACCAGGCTGCGGCAGCTTACCTTACTGGCATTCGCTTCGCACATCTAAAGAAATCTCTTTGCAGAAGAAGGGGAGTTACCAGTGCTGCTGCTGAGAGCCCTGTATGTTTGCAGGAATATTCACTGGCTGCAAAGATAAGATTGTATTTAAAATAAAGTGTCTTATTTTAAGCCATCAGAGTTGTGGAAAGAAGTATACAAACGAATCCGCTGGTATGGCTGGTGCAGCGTGCCCTCTCAGCTGCTGGCAAACAGTAAAACAGTGCTGCCAGGTACTTTTCATTCCTCCGTTCCAGAAATCTGAACGTCTTCCTGACTCCAAACCTGATTTATTCCTTTGCAGTTCTTGCAGTCTCTTGTGCCCCCGTATGGTAAAACACCCCCGTTACAGAAACCTGTTGAAAGGAAAATCAGATTTCTAATTTTGTCAGCAGATGTATGGAGAGGAATATGGAAGTGACAAGGGGCACTGATCAAAAACTCTTGCTCACTGAGTTTATCAGCCAAGGTTGATTTAATAAACGCATGATGTGGATCATTCGTTCTCAGAAATAACGTGCAGCTCGTCGCAAGACTTCAGATATCCGGGCAGGATAGCTGGGAGTGTCACTTTGAAGGCCTCGCCACAAGTTCCAAATACAGGACAGCGGCCTAGACGCCTGTCATGCTCCCGTTCAGGGGTGACACAGCTGAGGGGTACAAAGTTTTGGTGGCTGAAAGGAGGAGTTTTGTGACACTCGCCTGTCCTGGCGCTCTGCACAGAAGAACTGACAGCAAGGTCTATGGAGAGATGTGAACGTCTCGATGAGACATTCCTGCCCAAGTCTGGGTTCTGACAAATCCTAGCAAGACAAGGGGATTTGTTGCTGGTGACTTCTTCCTGTATCGTTTTCCCCACTCGTGGGCCAACCAGTAGCACTAAAAGCATGTCCTAATCCGGAGTAGAAGGCAAAGAAACGACAGGAGAATTCAGCCCATGTAAAAAGTGTCAGGTTTTATTCAGTAGCAGAACTATGTGCCTTCCTTTTGCCACGAGTTCCTCTGTTCCGTGAGGTGGAGATATGAGGGGAGCTTTGAAGCACGGGCAGAGGTGGATGTGTAAGGGATGTCAGGAAGGGACCAGTTCCTGGTGCGTATGATACGCACGTGTCAGGACAGCGCAGTCACGGCTGATGTGACCCAGGCAGCCCCTCGGCCACCCAGAACCAAAGACAGCGGCTGTGTTTGAGCCCCGTGGAAACCTGGCTTCTGCACCAGCTCGGTGCGTGCCTACACACCAGTTACTCCCAGTTTGCTGTCAGTAAGTGGTGTGTCCTTGGCAGAACACCGCTTCCGTGGCTCCAGAGTTCTCCCTCCTCAGCAGCCACCAGGTGGTGGCTGGTCCGGTGAGGGGGAAGAGCTCTGTTTGAGTAGCAGTTTGCGTGTTGACGTGTGGGTGTAAAAGGGAGGAGCGTTATCGGGGGCTCAGTGCCTGCACTCCGGAGATGGGTGCTGGGGCTCTGTGGCGTTCAGGCAAGCCTGACCACTTCTTTGACCATTTTTCCAATGCCGTCGTAGATCTCGTGAATCGGGGCATTGCACATGAAGGCGCTGGTGGTCACCAGCTTGTTCTTCATGTCCACGTGGATTTCAGTGACGTGTTTGTTCACGTGCTTGCAGCCCAGCTCCTTCATGGTCTCAGCTGTCTTTGCATAAGGCCATCTACAAGAAGAAGAGAGAATAAGCCCTGTGTGAGGAAGCTGTCATGACACAGCGATTTGACGAAAGCATAGAGTGAGAAGTTTGTTCGTTACAGAGACAGATGGTCGAACCGAGAAAACCTACAGAATAGAGTGAGTTAAAAATCTGAAGTAAAGCCAAAATAAGACCTTGATGTTTCACTACAGATGTTCCTCTACTTAACTCTGCCCACCCCAGACTCAGTGTTTTGGTTTGGGGCTTTTTTCACCAGCTTCCTACAAGTGGCTTTACTTCCTAGCCCTTCCTGGCATGAGCCATCACAGTTCCTTCCCTGCTGTTGAGGGAATTCCGTCACAGCTTTCCCATAGGAGTAACATAACATGGCCAAGTCCTGCGCAGCCATCCTGATCCTGCTTAGGATCTGCTTAACGCTGGTCTGGTGTCTGTCCTGCTCTGGGACCAAGAGGTGCGTGAGACTATGTGTGAGTGCTGTGAGCACTGAGGAGGCAAAGATAAGATTGTATTTAAGATAGCGTGTCTCATTTTAAGCCATCAGAGTTGTGGAAAGAAGGATACAAATATACAAACAAATCCGCTGGTGCAGCGTGCCCTCTCAGCTGCTGGCAAACAGTAAAACAGTTCTGCCAGGTACTTTTCATTCCTCCTTTCCAGAAATCTGAACGTCTTCCTGACTCCAAATCTGATTTATTCCATTGCAATTTTTGCAGTGTCTTGTTCCCCCTCTGGTAAAATACTCCCATTACAAAAACCTGTTGAAAGGAAAATCAGATTTCTAATTTTGACAGCAGACATATGTACAGGAACATGTACGTACATGTACATCAGTACAAGGGTACTGATCAAAAACTCTCAATTATTGAATTTATCAGCCAAGGTTGATTTAATAAATGCGTGACGTGGGTCATTCATTCTCAGAAACAATGTTCAACTTGTGACAAGAATTCAACTGTCCGGGCAGGACAGCTGAGACAGGGTGCTGCGTACACCGGGGAGGCATTGCTGGCTCTGTGACGTTCATGCTGTGATTTAATAGCAGAACTCCGCGGTTACTTACTTCTCACACTCGGTGTCATGACCCACGGTCAGCTCGCAGCCTGGGAAGATCTTGGCTGCCAGCACGGGGGAAATGCAGCACAGGCCAATGGGCTTCTTGGCAGCGTGGAATGCCTTCAGGACGCCCTCCACCTCTTTGCTGACCGTGCAGTTCTTGCCTTGGGTGGCCCAAGTACTCAGGTTTTTAGCCACTCCAAAGCCACCTGAGAAAATGGAAGCAGGTTGGACCAGAAGATTAGTGCTCTAGGGCAAGAGTTTTCTGGGGTATTACTTGGTAGAATGCTAACGTGGATTTGGTGGGTGGCAGCGTTTATCCAATGTTGATAAAAGAATTAAAACCAGACAGGCTGAGCCTTTGTGAGCTGACTGCCAGGAGATGAGACATCAAAGCACCTTTGTTGCAGAGCGGTGTCAGTGCTCTGTTGGGTACCGCGTTTCACCCCTGAATTCTTTTCTGAATTATGATGGAACATGCTGACAGGTTTTCACTTGTCTCTTCATCCTTGCTCCAGGCCTAATCCATCCCCACTGAAATCACGTGGTCACACTTTCACTAAAGGTGAATTGCCAGACTGACCCAGCTTTCCGGTTTTGAGTCACTCCCTCTCTGTCCCAGCCTTTTTGTCCCCTGATAAGGAGGTAGGCATGTTGGTGAGGGAGGAGACAGTTTTACTTGCAGTAAAAAAAAAGGCTCAGTAGATGGTACAGAGGATAATTCAATTAGCAGTTACCTGCCCTCTCCTCTCGGGATAAGCTTCTGCATTGCCATGTGCTCTTTTAATACAAGCCCAAGCTGGCATGCTGGTGCCAGCGCAGGTGGAAGATGTCTGTCCTTCCAGTCCCTGTTTCTAGCCCGTCATCTTCCCCAGCGGCTCTGCACAGTTCCTCTCCAGCCCGTGAATCCCGTGTCATTCAAGGCTTACACATATCTAAGCTGTTCCCAAGGCTTTGGGCATGCAGACCCCGCGTGCCGTCCTACCTGGTATGATTAGGGCGTCCAGCCCCTTGACGTCCAGCTTCGCTAGGTCCTTGATGTTGCCTCTGGCTATTCTGGCACTTTCAACTAGCACGTTGCGCTTCTCCTGAGTTGGCTGTCCTTTCACGTGGTCCACCACATGCATCTGGTCAACATCAGGAGCATAAACCTCTGCCTGGGGAGGAAGGGAAACGTTCTGTTATCCTTCAGGCATTTGCCCTGCCCCACCTGCCCCCACAAAGCTGGTCATCCCCTGCGGGTGCTGACCACCCAGCAAGCTGCTGTCAAACCACACGCCTCCCTCAAAGACAGGACTTTGAGTTTCTTCTCCCCAGCCACTGTTTTCCTAAAGACTGAGTATTTGTTTTTCTGGAAAATGCTTCCCCTTCCTTCAGTACTGGTTCAGACTCACATTAATTAAAGGGTGGAGGGTGGCAAACAGATGGGCAATAGATTTTGGGAGTGTAAAACCTTTGCAGTTCAGGGCTGCACAGTTTAAGAAGGACACCACTCTAAGGTGTCCAGAGGAGGGCAACCAAGCTGGTGAAAGGGCTGGAAAACACGTCCTGTGAGGAGCGGCTGAGGACTTTGGGTTTGTCTAGTTTAGAGAAAAGGAGGCTGAGGTGCGGTCTCATTGCTCTACAGCTTCCTGAGGAGGGGACGTGGAGAGGAATAGGGATAGGATGCGTGGGAATGGTTCAACCCTGTGCCAGGGGAGGCTCAGACTGGGCGTTAGGTAGCGTTTCTTTACCAAGAAGGTGGTCAAACACTGGAACAGGCTTCCTCGGGAGGTGGTCGATCCCCGAGCCCGGCAGTGTTTAAGAGGCATTTGGACAGTGCCCTTGATAATGTGCTCTCATTCGGGCACCCTGAGGTGCTCAGGCAGTCGGCCTAGACAATCATTCCCCTTCCAGCTGAAATATTCTATTCTATTCTGCTCTGCTCTTTGTCTCCTTAGGCAAAGCAGGACTGAAAAATAAAAAGGGGAGGCAGAGGAAATACTGCCTGAGTTTCCCACACTAGAGGTCCCTGCCGATCCAGGGATGATGCTCCGAGCCTGCCCGTTCAGCGTAAGGCAGGAGGGAAGCAACAGCTCTGGGAGAGAAGCATCAGTGGAGAAAAGGACTGGATAAGTCTCAGCTTTAAGCTGAGCAGAGAATGCACACTTTGAAGGCTTTAGAATTAGGTGGGATGGCTCCGCAGCACGTGTACGTCACCGCTGTGCCTTTGTATTTAATAGAGCAATTCCGATTCCCTGGAGAACGGCTCTGACTCGGATTTGCGGGTGGCTCAGAGCTGAGAGCAGTGTTCCACAGGGCTGCTCTCCCTCTTCCAGTCTTGCAGAGTGGCTGTCATGACTAATGGGATACTACAGCACCTGCCTGAGGGTCGCCTTTTTTACCACTATTCGAGTTCAAGACACAAGAACTTGTCTATTTGCAGTTAAAATCTTCGGGGTTTTAAAAAGATGTATTTCAAACAGCCAAAACCAACAGTCGTCTTTTAAACTGAAATACCAAAGCAGAAAAGAGGAAGTGCCAGCCAAAAAGAATAGAGGAGGCATTTAGGAAAGTTTGTTTCAGAGTTTGGATGAGCTCAACGCAGAGCATCGAGCCAGTCCCCTCGTACGGCAAAGCTGTGGCAGCAGAGCAGAGGCCGGGACGCTCTCCATGCTGGCGGTAGCGGCTCCTGCGCTGCGCTGTTTGCTTTGACTCCCGTCGCTCGTGTTACCCTAGCAGCAACGGAGAGCTTGTGGTTTGCCCAGCAAGCTGCAAAGCTCCTTAAAGTGCCTTCTGCAAGAGAGATTGCGGAGCAGAGCAGGGCAAAAGGAGCCAGAGAAGGGGCAGGAGCCTGCCAGCGTGCCTCTTACCTGTGCCCCCTCCCTGCTGAGGTGCACCAGCACGGCGGAGGACTCGTGGATCTCGCTCCCGTCGTACACCCCACAGCCGGCCAGCACGACAGCCACTCTCTTTCCCATGGTCACGACCAGAGCAGGATTCCCTGGAGAGCCTCAAATTGCTGTGCATCTCTCTTCGCCGCCTGGAGCCTTTTTATAGCGCAATCCCTCCCCCAGGAGCAGGTGGGGCCAGGAGGGTTGGGCTGAATTTCTTACTGGCAAGAAGGTTTTATTTCCAGTGACACAGGCAGGGCGTGTAAATATTATTTGTTTCCTCAACTGACTGCTCCCTTGCAGATCTTCCCAGCACCTTGTCTCCAGAGCATCCCCAGCTGACGTGAGCTGTTCAACAGAGCAGCCATGTTTTTCCTTCTCAGCTGTCCGTTTTCCATGCTATTTCAGACTAAAGTACCAAAGTCTTTGCACATGAGGTGGTATCAAAGGGAGCCCACCTGGAGCAAATATTCAAGGCAGTGCGTTCCTCTCCGTGCCCCATTTTTAAAACCCTACACTGCACAGGCACCCTCGGTCTTTTAACACCAAGATTTCTTTTTTTTGACCCTAAATGTTCTTATCCTCATATCCCATCTCTCAAGAGCAGATATTTTGCACTCAGTTGTAGCTTTTTCCTTTGGGTCTTGAGGTTAGAAATTAATAACTTGATTCTCCATTAACAGCACTATCTCTCCATTTGCCAGGGAAGCGGTACCGGGAATGGGCAGAGCCCTGACCTTTGTAGCGGCTCAAGGCAGCAAGATTCCGGGCATGCGAGGGGGAAAATACCTGGCTCGTGCAGAGACTTGTTCTTCCTTGTCCGTGATGTGCTCACGCCTGAGATGGCTGTGTGCCGCTCTATTTCAGCTTTGGACTGTTGAAATAACTGTGGCGTGTTGAGGCTGTCTTGCTGTTCTTCAGATAACAAAAAACTTCATGCAGCATGGCTGAAGAATGTTTTTCAGGGATATTTATAAGAAATTTTCCTTGGGCCTCTCGTATTTGGAAGAGACGTGTGTAATGGAACAGTGTTTTGGCAAGTTCATTAGTAGGCATGAGGAAGATACTCGTTGCTAATACGTGTGATTTCATTTATTGCATGCATCTCTTAAAACGAGGGATATCAAGCACCACGGACCTCAACCTGCTGCCTGCACAAGCAGGAACAAAAAGCACGTGAGAAAGGACTTGCAGTCCAGCTATCCAGCACAGGCTTTCCATCAGTTACTTTTATTGCCCAGAAAGGAATTAAGCTGTAAGATCTGTGTGGAAAACACCCAAAGCCTTTTTCACTGCTGTTTGTTTTGCTGTCCAGGGTGTTCTAACTGTAGGTTAGAAAAGCGTTATTTCCTCTTGCATGAAAAAACCAGCTGAATTATGCTGCCACTTGAACAGATAGGTTCTTCCTCCTTGGACTGGTTAGAGAGCAGTCCCATTAATGATGGAACAAAGACAGCCGGAGGCTGGTGATTTAAAGAAGCTCACAGCTTGCTGCAAACCTCATCGTTTAGCTCTGCCTGTTGCAAGCTGACCGAGCTGGTTCCCCTTACGGGTAGCGTTGGTCAGGTGTGACTGGATAAACCAGGCTTGTTCCAGTGCTTGCTGCCTCCTGTGTTAAGATCTATCTCAATAGACATGCTGAACCTAAAAATGTGTCTGCCAGAAACATATTGTTGATAAATAATACGTTGTTGTTGATAAATAATAGTATATTGTTGATAAATAATACTATGTTGTTGATAAATAATACTATGTTGTTGATAAATAATACATTGTTGTTGATAAATAATACTTTTCAGCGGAGTTGTTCCGTTCTGTGTGGGAACGTCTGCACGCAGTTAACAGGGTAGAGACGTTTGGCTTTAGCATTAACGCCTTGTTTTAATCTGCATTAATACTCTAGTGAAGATGAGCGTGAAGGAACCCTGTTTCCTCAAAGCTCTTCTTGAAGGGTGAACACAGTTAAAGATAACTGTCCTCCAAAGCACTGAAGAAACCAGGAAAGTTTGGGAGCCGTTGTAGGCAGCCAGCTGCTCAATGGAAGCGTGCCATCGTGCTCCAGCTGGCTCAGAGAGCAGGAGGAGCAGGGTCCTTTGACGTGGTCCTGACGGTCTGGGGTTGTTCTGGATGCTGCCACAGATCTAACGCCTCTTGGCCGATCCTGGAGGCCTGTCTTTGAGCTCCAGTCTGTGCAGCTCCAAGTCTCATTTCCAACAGCTTTTCTGTCCTCCAGCCCTGGCTGCGGAGCGTGACTTATGGGGGAACATAGAGCAGGTCTGCCAAGAGGAACATCGCAGCTTGCTGCTGTAGGGGCTCTGCAGAGTCGTCCTCCACCAGCCCAGGGATATCAGCATGAAGCTCTTCACACTGTTTTGTATCTTTTTTCTTGTCAGGAGGCTGAGAGTGGAATTTGCTTTAACTGGGGCTGATGGGAACAGGAGCCAAGTCCTTCGCAGGAACTGACCCTACGCTGGTGCACTGCACGCAGACAGAACGGTGGAGGAAGGTGCACAGGTGCAGGCAAGTGTTACCCCTGTTTTCCATCAAAGCTCTGTTAGCTCTCACAGAACAGTTCTCTGCCTAATTCCCACTTGACGTGTGACCCGACATCGTCCTGAGACCAGTGTTCACTGCCTTCTGCAGCCTCTCCTCCGTTGGTAAAGACCTTTATGCCCTGATGACATATCCTCCACGGGAAGTAGTAGGAAGCTGGGAATAGGTCCCGTGGGACTCAGCAGCGATCATGGCAATGACTGATGCTCGCTGCCTGCACAGTTCTGGAAAGCCCGCAAGGCTCCTCAAGGTTTCTCCTCGCACTGATGGTCTCCAGACTGCACGTTTGCACTGCCACCTCACTCAGGAGAACCGCGCGGGAGCAGTTCTCTGTGGGCGTGCGCAGAGAGGCTGGATTGGGTGGACGTGGAGTGACACATGGACAGAAGTCACCTCTAAGGGAATGGCGCTGAATCTGCCCTGGGTTTGCCAGGCATTCATAGCCGTGACAGGGACAAACAGCAGGACCGTGGCCAGTGTGAGGAGAAATAACTGGTCCCCAAGGAGCTCCTGGGCTTGCAAACTGCTTGTTTGCTCCGGCAAGACGGATTCTTTAAAAAACCTTAATTTTAACTGGTGTGATTTCCTCACTGGCAGTAGCAAAAAGGCAGTAGGAGTAATAAACCCTTCGCGTTACTTTTCAAGTGTCTTTTTTAACAAAGGTTAATCAACAGTAAAATGAACAGGCCCCTGGAGGGAGCTACCAGCAGTCCCTACTGACTCACAGGCTGAAATTTATTGCAGCAAGGAACTCGTTTGCATTTCCTCCCACATGCAGAAGGGAACACTAACAGAAGATGTTTGTAGGGAAAAGGGGTGGAGAGCAGGGAGGAACGCAGGCCAGAGGAGTTGGTTTGGTTATAAAGAGCTAGGGAGGAAAGAGAGGCAGCATTTCAGCCCACAGCTGGGTCTCCAGCGGACTCTGCGATGGCAGACAGAAAAGCTGAATCACTGCATTCCTCCATAGGGCTCTTGGGCATTTCCGCAGGTAGGGACGAGTCGTCTTGGCACGGGAGGATGGGCTTGGGACTAGCTGTCATGGACACCCCCTTCGCAAAGGGGGCTGAGGAGTTTGTTTACTCTGAATCTTCTCTGCCTGGGTAAAGCTTTTCGATCCAGGGATCCCTCTGCCTGTTTCAGCAGCCAACAAAATATTTGTCTTGGCTTTAAAGCGCTGGCCTGAACTTTTGTGCTCGATCCATCCTGGGTGGGAAGCAAATCAGAACTTTTTGGTAGTCATTTTCATAAATGATCTTGATTTGGATGCACTTTCCTGTCTTTTTCTTTTCTGGCCATTTTCCCTGCAGCTCTGTTTTCTGTGTTCACTCCTTTTCCTCTGCTCCTTTGTGTTTTCTCTTGCTGAGTGCTCCCCGTTCCATTTTCAGGCTAGCTTTCTGTAGGCACAAGGCTTATGTGATCATCTGGAAAGCGTGCGCGCGTCTGTCTGCCTTTTGTGTAACCGGAATCGGAGAGCTGACTTTTACCTTCAGCTGACAGCAAGGGAGCACTTTCAAACATGATTAAGTCCAAATTTCTTGATAGGCACCCAGAAAGAAGTGAGACCTTGGACACAAACCAAGTTACAACACACCTCCTCAGCTCCTTAAATTTCCTTATTTGTGGATCTTGTGCTGCTATTTTTCCTCTGTTCCCTGCTCTTGCCGCTCTGGTTCTGCCCTGGGTTTTTTGGGCAAAGCTTACAAGTTCTTTCTCTTTTCCCACCTCCCTTGTCGCACACAGGATCACTCCTACTGGCAGTGCATTTCTACAGTTTCCCCAGAGCAGCCCCTCTGATCCCCAGCACAGCTCTAGGAGTCCTCCTGTTGATCCTGTCGGCTCTTTTGGCGTATACAGGTAAGACTCGGAGGGCGGCTGGCTTCAAGGCCTGCCCCTTCTGTAGCTTTGCACGTGTTGGTCTGCTCTGCCAGCGGGTTTGTACGAACTGGCAGCCTTGCCAGACCACTGATTCATTCTCCTCGAGGAGTATGGCACTATCACAGCTTTCTCCTGTAGAGGCAACCAAAGAAGTCAGTGTTAGTTTTGAAGGAATGCTTTACTGGGATCTCAGAGAGTTTTAACAGACTGAATACATGATTTCCCAGGCTTTCTGAGAGTACTTTCCATTTTATGGTTCCGTTAAAAGACGTGTAGATGTGGTGCTGAGGGACGTGGTCTGGTGGTGGACTTGGCAGTGCTAGGTTAACTTTTTAGAACGAATGCTGTCCTACTGTCTTGAAATCACAGTTGTGTCTCCATGGTCATCTGTTTCACAGGAGTTCGGAGGAGCCTAAGAAATGCCTCCCTGTTCTTGTCTCTCTGCCTGACCATCTCAGTGTTCTGGTGCGGCTATGGAGTGGTCTTCATCCTGGGAGGGCAAGGAGTTCTGAAAGACGCTGGTGATTTCCGCAATGCCTTGGTGCCTGGCCTGGTCACGTTTACTTTGGCGCTGCTCATTATTGCAGCGGTGGGCTTCCTTTGCGGAGAGGTCGTCCTAGCTATGATTGCCTCTGCTGTCTCGCTTGCCAGTGCTCATGAGGTTGCCGTGCTTTATAGCACCGCTTTCGGTTCCTCTGCTGTGGCTTGCAATTACATGGTCATCTGCTTGGTTGGTGGTTACTTTGCTCTGGGAAGGATTCTCTATTTCCTAAGCAAAGAGAAAATTGCCCTGCCTGGCACGGATCTGGCCAAGAAGAAGACCCATGAGCAGATCCAGTCCGCCAGCGGCAGCATGAATCGTTTTGCAGTCACCGGTCTGATCCTGAACATGCTGTCTGCCAGCGTCTTCGGCTGCAGGCTCCTGGGCGTCACTGGCCAGCTATTTATCGGTCAGGTGCCCTGGCTGTGGGCGGCTGGGATCTACCAGATTGGCGTCTGCATTTTATCATACCGTGCCATGGATGTGCTGATGGCTACATTCTTTGGTTTCACTTCCATCCTGAAATTTGCTGGAGGCTACTGCCTTCTGTACCCAATCTGGCAACCAGAGGAGCCATCTTTCCCTACTCCGTTCCTGGTGGTTTTCTCCGTTCTTTTTGCTGTCCTGGCTCTTTTTCTCGCTCTCAAGAGCCCGGTGGATGGCCTATATTTGCTGTTTTATGTGGCCTACTGCATCGCACTAGCTTGCCGTCCCAAGGGGTTTTTTGAAGGTGGGCCCCAAGGCGTGGGTGTGGCCATCTTCGTGGCCTCAGCCGTGATGACTCTGGTTCACCTGTACAACGTGAAGGCCAGTGCCAAGATCCCAACAGGGAGGGGTGCTATGAAGGCCCTGCTTGCTCGCAGCAGTTTTCTGAAGCTTCGTGAGGGGGCTGACCTCCACACTCCCTACCTAGGGTATTCCAAGTATGCAGATGCAGAGGTACTTGGCTACGCATGCAGCGTCCTCGCTTCTTTTGCTGTCACAAGGACAGGGGACCCACAGGCTCCGCTTGCCACTGTTGTAATTCCGTGGGTAGTGGTAGCTGGTGGGATCCTTAAGCTTCTAGGCGGCTCGGTGGCCTTTGCCCGGGGTAAAACCTTGGAGAGCAGTGCCTTCATTCTCTATGCTGTCATGTGGATCATCTGGGGCTTGACCAGATATGGCGGCCTCTATGGCACCACCAGAAGCTTCCACACAGCGGCTGGCACCATTGCGTTCATGCTCTTCAATGGCTTCATTGTCTTCTGCACACTCTTCTTAAACATCGCCTGGTTCTTTTACTCCCTCACTTTCTTTCTCATCGCTATCAGCTTCTTGCTGGATGCCATCCACGCTCTTCCAGCCGGCTATGACGTTGCTGCCACTCTCATCTTTGGCCTGGTCAGCTTTTACTGCTTCCTGTCTGCCCTTTTCAGCAGCACCTTTGAGGGTTCCTGCTTACCAATGGGTAGGCCCATTGTGCAGCTTAGTGGTGTGGGGGGAGGAACGACCAAGTGCCTTCACCTGCCTGCCAGGAAAGCTTCCTCAGTCAAGAGAATTGCAGGTAAGGGAAATACAGAGGACATAATGTGGGGGGAGAGGGTCAGTTCTGGGAGGCTTTGTAGCAGAACGTTATTGAAAGAACATTTTTCAAATCCGGATGTGGAAATCCTGATAATCTGATGACATCTTGACAAAGTGGGCCAAGTTACAAGCGTCGTTAGAAGCTAAATACACTCTGGGGGAAATGGGACCGACTCCTTGTTAGGAGCTGGGTTTAGCAGTGAATTTGTTGCTGCCTCTCCCATTTCATATCCCTGTCTGCTCATCCAGTCTGAGATACATCGATCCTCCAGGCTGGGGCGACCACTGAAAGCTTTGAACAGAGAAAGCAGAGCAAGTGCGCGGTGCTTGCTCTCCCCGCAGGGCTGAATGACTTCTGGCCCTGATGAACGTGGCCCAGAACTCCCCTAAATGCCAGATCTCCTCTTGGAGAATGCTAGAAAACGCTCTGTCGGAGGAAATACTTTGTTAGTTGACAAAGGGAGATGAGAACACCAAATTGGCTGTTTTGTCTGTGACAGCTCTTCCGTGAGTTACAGCCCCTCCCTTCTAGTGACTCAAGGGGTTCTGCCCTGTTCACGTGCCAACAGATATCCTGAAGAACGGAGGGACTTGCGGCATCCCCACGGATACGGTGTATGTGCTTGTGGCAGCCTGTAATCGGCCCGATGCTGTGGAGAAAGCTCACCAGTAAGTACTTGTCTTGCTGCCCCACTAGAGCTTCCTTGGCCAGTCTCAACAAGCCCCTGGGACGTACAGCTGCTGCTGAGTCCCGGCTACAGCAGCCATCGAGAGCAGTGAGACAGGTAGCTCAGCCCTCATGGGAGGAGCAAGGTGATGAGCCTGCGGGAGAAGATCCGAATGAGGGAAGCAGACAGTTGAGCTGGAATCGTCTTCTAGGATATTGAAGGCTCCCGGCAGGTGATAGAGCCAAGTAGCTTGGATATCCCAAGAAAAGCCAAAGAAGTGACAAGTGGGGCTGGGGGTTATTGTACGTTTTTGTAGGTGCATTTTGTCACAACCAAAACCCCTCTCGTGTCTAACAGTGCCTCTAGCTGTGCTCTTGTAAGCACCCAGGACCCCTCGTACTGGTGGGGTTTCCGTAGAACTTGGGCAATTGGGACTTCTACCCATCACTACGCAAGAAGCTAAAGGTTTGATTTGGAGTAGCCATTCCTGATTGGGAGTAGTCCCTTCCTTCAGGCCATCTGTTGGACAGTCCTACTTTTACTACAGCCTGGTGACCTGGGCCAGAGCCTACACACCTTGTGTTAACTCTAGGCCTTGCCACCACAATTTCCTTCTCAGCTTGAAAATGAATCTCCATCTTACTTCCAGGCTCATTTTTCTTGCCTCTTTTCCAGGTCCAAGCGCCAGGCTCAGGATCGCCCCATGTCGCTCTGGATTTCTAGCCTAAAGCAACTGGAGCCTGCAAAGCATTTGTTCACTCCCCTCCTCTGGGACTTCATGGAGGCTGCCTGGCCATCTCCTATTAGCTTGGTGGTTCCCAGAGGTGAGGAAATGCTCTTGCTTCCGAGCTCGCTGGAGAGCTTTGGCTTTGGCACCTCAGCTTGAGGCATGCATCCCTGCAACGCCACGTGCTCTGTGGCGATGTTTCCGGCAAGAGCATTGTGTTTGGACTGGTGCACATCCGTAAGTGCCATGTGACTCTTCCTTTTGCAGGTGAATGGGTGGACTTCCTGGGAATGAGGGACTCGGCTAAATACGTCGGTACCCCTCAGAGCGTTGCCATCCGCATCCCCGACTGCTCTGTCACCACGCACCTCATCGACTTGGTGAGCGGCCGGAGCACGCACGTCCCAGCAGCGCTGGCGACCGGCCCTTGCCATTCCGCTGTCCGGGGAGCAGGCTTGGTGTCAGCCACAGCACCCAGGTCCCCCGGCCTGCTGGAGGGGAGAAGGCTAGCGAGAGGCCAGAACACTCTGTCAGCCCTCTTGGCACGTCGCCTCTCCTCTCCATTTCTTTTCTCAATGAAGCGAGGATCCTAGCGTGTTCAGACAGGTTCGGGGAGTGAAAAGTGCTAAAATGAGTAACTCCCACAGGAAAAGTACCGTTGAGAGGGGGCGGGTATGCTGGCAGCAGGTAGCTGATTTTATTGCAGAAAAGATGGTAAAAGGAGTAACTGCCAGGTCGGAAAACCAGAAAAGATATAATTAACAGGCCCTTTGGTTTCCTACACAGAACATTTTTATTGCAAGCACAGGCTTATCTGAAGCTGGGATAACGTCAGAAGGTCCAGAATGTGGCCAAAGGAGCTGTGATACCCTGTGTGTTCTCCTCATTTCAAGGACAGGCATTATAGGTCTTTGGCAACTGCTGTTGCTGGAAAACAAAATGTTCTTTTGTGATCAACGTCAATGAACCCCGGTTCATCAGGGCGTTAGTCACTTGTACACAGATTTGGTGGGACTGTGGTTGCCTCCATAGTAGGCGTCTCTACCTGGGTGGGTCACACCAAGTTCTTTTTAGAGTCGCAGAGACTCACGAGTGAACGTCAGAGTCCAAGTCATCAGTTCTATACAGCAAAACCTGCTCAGAGCTTTTATTCCCCTTTTTCTGTCGCCAGGTCGGCCCCATTGTGGTCACATCAGCCAACCCAACGGGAGAGGCAGACACAACCCACCACAACCAAGTGTACGCCAAGCTGGGAAATAAGGTAACTTGGGCTCTGTGGCTTTTTGTTCCGGCGGGTGCCAAAAGATGTGGGGATGGAAGAACGCACCCACTTTGTTTCCAGTAGGCAAATCAATAGGTGATATCAAGAAGCTGGGAAAGCATTTCATTAAAAACATCCTGTGGACACTCCTCGTGTTGGTGTCCCAGTGAAAGAACAGTGTAAAATACAGAACTTGGTGGGAAACCAAAATTCTTCTGATTTGTACACTATGGTTGTGGCTTGGCAATGTGAGTTAGTTTGTCTTCCAACACAGAATGATATGAGCAACAAAAAAATGCTTCTTTGCTTGTAAGCAGTAAAACTACTGACGCCGGAATGCGCCAGGGCTCCGGCTGGTGCTGAGCTCGCAGAACACGGGGGATTCCCTTCTAAAGCTGAAGCTGGTCTAAAACTGGTGCCAAAGCTCTAAAATATTCCTGGCTGTTAGAACTTCCCTAAGTTCTGGAAGCACAGTGGTTGTGGCCATTCGCGTGGCTGTCTTGGATTCCCACTCATTCCCACCTGGATTCACACTCAGGGTCCACTGCTGAATCCTGAGTGTGCTGCATTTTGTGTATTCCTGGCAGCTTAGGTGGGGGCAGTTTTAAACAAGAGGCGGTACAAATCTTCCACCTCTAGCTCCTCAAAAACCTGGGATTCTACACCTGTGCTTGTGGATGGGACTTCTTCAAAGCTCCTCAGCTGATGTAAAGCTGTTGTTGTACTGCTGACCTACACCCCACACAGAGCTCTCTCTCTGCTTTTTTGAAGTTGATTCATTCCAAATTCAGCTGTTAGTGTCAATACTGCGAGGCAGGAAGGAGCAGAGCTGCCCTTGATGATAATTACCTGCTGGTGAGAGGGAGAAACTGCCCTCTCTTTTCCCAGGTGCCTGAGGGGAACCTGGGTGAACATCCGTTGCTTTTTAGGTGGATGCAGTTCTTTGTGACGGGCCTTCTCCGGAGAACATTGCCTCCACCGTCGTGGACTGCACCAAAATCGACAGTGGAAACATAGGGTTCTTCAGAGTGGGCATCATCCCCAAGTCTCAGGTAAAATCGGTCTTGATTTTCTTTCTGAAACTGACTTAATGGAGAGGGGCTTTATTTCAATAGCTGGTGAAGAAATTAGTGCTTCCCCCTGATTACTAGCCCACTCACAACTGTGGTTGCTCATTTCAGGTGCTGCAGATACTGGAGCAGGTGCAGAAGAAGCAAACATTGGCCCCTAACAGTGGCACCTGCGCCACAAAAAGCCGGGAAGAACATCGGAGCCGTGGCCACGCTGTGCACAACGGGGTGGGCAGGGCTGCCTCAGAAGAGACGCTGCCGGTGCTGTCCCCCGACGTGGGCGGCGAGAATCACACTCGCTTCTGACGCCCGTGCAGGCCAGGCAGCTGCGTGTTCGCGGGGAAGGTGTCTGCTGGGAAATGACAAACTGGGAACGGGGCGGGTTTCCCAGCTGCAGGGGTGACTTCTCTTTCTATGGATACTGCTGAACTGTCCCAGTGCAGAGCTGACTTACACACCACAGTCACCCAGAGGTCAAATTTCCGCCTGCGGAGACCGCCAGCTTTCACTGGAGATCCGACATTCCCAACGAAAGCGTTGTGCCGGGGGCAGCCCGGCCCCAGAGTCACAGCTTTTCTGCTTTCACTAGGAGTTAATGCCTTCGGTTTGGGGCACAGGGTAACGGGAAGTGTTCCACAGTTACGTGCTGGGGAAAAACACCGCGTGACACTTGAAGCGGGAGAGGGAGAGGGGAGGATGCGTTGGGGTGCCGCGCGGGTGAATACAGGGGGCTTTCTCAAACAGGCGAGGCAGGGCGCGGCCTCGGGGCCGGGGTCTCCTCTCAGCACAGGTCGCAGAGCCCAGTGCTAAACAAGAAGTGCCGTTACCTGAGGTGCCATTTTCTGTATTTCACAGTCAGTGGGAGGGTGGAATTACCCCTTCGGTGACTCCAATAATAGCTCCTTGGAAGTGCTGGAGCATTGTGGAAGACCCTCCCTTCCCACGTTATCGTATGCAGAGTATGGATTTGAGGGAAATCACCTGCACGGCGTCTGAGGGTGCTAGAAGCCGGTCTCTTGCCTTGTGTCGTACCTGTGCACGTCTCACGGTGCGTTTCCTCCAGAGTGCAGATTTGGCACAGAGCGGTAGCTGCTGACCAGGAGGTGAAAAGAAGTTTCAAACCAACGTGAGGACTTTTCCGTGGCAGAGACCGCAGGCTGTGCAGTGGGTGACTCGTTCAGCCTCTGGAAAATGTTGATCTTATTCTTACCTGACTCAGGTGCAAGGTGCTGATGGAACTCCAGCTGAAACCAATGAATTGCTTTGTTGATTTCACCTGGAGTTCTGCTGGAACTTAGGCATAAATGCTGTGCAGTCAGAGGAGCTCAACCTCTGCAAACTACGGCAAAACCAGGTCTTCTCAGCTTGTTCTTACAGAGCTGGCTCTCGTCCTGCGGAGAAGGAAAATGCCAGGTAATTGGGTTTGTTAAAGACTTTTGCTGGTCTACTTACTGTATCTCTTTGAAGTTTATTAAACTGATTTTTAGAAAGCAATAAAATATTTTCAATAAACAGTCATCTTTCACACAGGACTGTGCTATCATCTGCGGCAAGGACCTGGAAAACCCTTGTGGGTGAGGATTGTGGGTTTCAGCATGTCGGGGTTCCTGGCCGTGCACGGGGGATCTGACGAGGGAACGGAGTTGCGTCCCTTTGCAGGGTGGGGCAGAGGAGGGAAAGAGAAGGTAACTCTGAACATCAACCCCCTGGAGCCAGCTCCCGTGCTGAGGGGTGCTGGTGAGCTCGCGAACACCAGGGCTGGGTTTCACCCCTCTGCTGAACTGGGTGAAAAGCCCCGTGAACACAAATCTGAGGGAGGGCGGTGAGAAGCGTTCGTCTGTAGAGGTGCTGGAGCTTCACAAAGCCCTTTGCTGTGGGAAACCAGCCCTGGCTTAACCATACCAGGGACGCTGCCGCCCTGTGCTGCGGGCAGCGACGCGTTGCAGTGTGCCACACGTCCAAAGCGGTTTAAAAAGCGGGATGCTTCACAGGATGCCTCGCCTGGATCCGTTTTTCCTGTCGCCCTCTCTCCATGGTGCTTGCTTCTTACAGACAGTTTTGATCGCGGCACCAGGACACCGCTGTGCAGGACGGGGAGATATTTAAGTTCAGTTCTTATTTTACCCCACCGGCGGCTCTGCCGCGTACAAGCAAACTGGAAAGAAATAGTTTAGGAAGGAGGAGATTTAAATGAGATATTTCAGTTTAATCAAGGCAAAAAAATTACTAATATTTCCAGAGTTTTCCCAGCACTCAAGGTGAAGAAAACCACTTCTAAAGAGAAGTGAGGAGAGAGGAAAAGCCGCTGTTTAAAGTGGCAAATCCAAAACACTGCGCCAAGAAACTACTGAGACAAATATTTGAGCTTTTTTCAGCATATTTTCTGAAAAATCTTGTATCAAATCCATTTTGAGGTTTTGACAAGAGTTTATGAAATATTTTCATCACTCTAAAAATGTGAAGTTTGGTAAAAAAGGGTTGCCCGGTGTTGTCCCAAAACTTGGGTCGGTCTCCCGGTGCGCAGAGCCGGTCCGCACGCGGAGCGGAGGTGTTCCCTTCTGCTGCACAGACGTGTGCAGGCGGGGGGGCCTGGCCCAGGACGGCACACTGAGCCTTCAAATCTGCGGCTGTTCCTACACAAAGCACGGACACACTCAACTTTTCGTACAAATGCGTTGTCGTTTCATTAAGTGGTTGATCAGAGTCTTCACCCAGTGCGTAAATTGGTGCGCACGCCCAGCCCTCTTATTCTGCCTGCTGCTTCTGAGCCGGTGGTACAATTTGGGTAGAGGGTCCGGGGGTCGGTGGTCGGGGTTCCCCCTGCCGCAATCACCTTTCCCCTGGTTTCCTCGGTAGTTCGGCAAACCGAAGCGGTCCTTCGCAGGCTGCTGATAAAGCTAGCCTTTTATCATTTTATGCTTCTTGCTTTTAGGCAGCTCAGACAAAGGCACATTGTTTAAAACCTTAGTCCCCAATTTCCATAAGTCTGGTAGGTTTAACTTTAACTTTTAGTACCTCGACATCACCAGCCCTCCTCGGAGGAGACTCTCACTGCGCCCTTCTGGTGCTGTCCCTCTCCTGTCCTGCTTAATCATAGAATCATAGAATCATAGAGTCTTTTAGGTTGGAAAAGATCTTTAAGATCATCAAGTCCAGCCGTTGACCTAGCACTGACAAGTGCACCGCTAAACCATGTCCCTCAGCACCACATCTGATAACGGGAAAGAACGGGTCCATTGCAGTGTACCAGACGAGAGGGACGGAAGGGGACTTGGGGTCCTCAGACCCCCGTCACAGGAGGAGTTTGAAGTGACTGAGGAAGATCAGACACTTCTGAGAAAGGCCAATTTTGGTTGCATTGTCAATGACTCGGAGGCCTTTAGGCCTGAAAGGTCGCGCTGGGAGACAAAATAATCTCATGAATGGGCCCCTTTGTCAAATACCCAACACTTTAACCCACCGGAGTGGAAAACAACCCAGGGCTGTCCCACCTTGATTTTGCCCTTTGTGGAGTCCAGACATCCATGTCAATGGAAAGGAAAAAAAAAAAAAAAGAATGGAAAATAAAGAAGTTTGTTTTCCAGTCGCAGGAAAAAAACAGGTCACCCTTCTGAGAATAGAGCTGGGCCATAGGAACAGGAACCGTCTCAATGACATCTTCGAGGATGCATGTTGGCATAGTGGGTGGACCTGATACCAGAGTGGGTAGAGCGGTTCGGAGAGGAAGGGCGGCATCACAACCACCTCTTGAGTGACACCGGCCAAGCAGAAGCCTCGAGACATGGGCAGAGGCAGGAATGTCCCCTGGCCACCTCCAACACAAAGGAACACCAGGAGCTCAGCAGGGACAGAGCCCTCTCCTCTTGGGCTCTTGCTCCTGAGATAGGGAAGTCCAGGTCTGCCCATAGCTTGGGACGGGGCGTGAGGTGGAGGAAAAGGCAGAAGCAGAGTCCTGCTGAATTGGGTGACAGTCAACTCCTTTGATCTGGGCACTGTTGAGGGCACAGCATCTGAAAACACATCCCGCAGAGATTTTGTGTCGTACTCACCTTGCTGCATTCTTCCTGGTACTCCTCCCTCCAACATCAAGGGCCTGGAGCTGTTACTGCAAAATGACCAGAAAAGCTGGTTTGTCGCTTTTGGGGAAAATACTGAGAGCAACAAAGAAACGGCATATTTTAAAATCCTGGGCCAGGTCTTCAGCCGCTCCACAAAACACAGCTTGGACTCACGTAGCCGATAGCCAAGCTGCGGTGCCCAGCCAAGAGCCGGACAACCTCTGGTGGGCTGGAGCCACCTGGGAGCCCCCGGCGTTTGTGCCAGCTGTAAAACTGAACCTACAGAGCGGCTCTGAGCCGAGGCTCGGAATAAGCCAGGACAGAGACAGGTGGGTGACGGCGGCCAGGCGCCTAACCAGAGTGGAAGACAACTCTGTTAAAGTTGTCCTTTGTGGCACGTCTCCCTCGTAATTCACGGCGCACCTGAGCTTGTCTGGTGTGGAACAGCAGCAGGGAGTTTATCCCCCTAGTGAATGAAATCGACCGTGTAAAAAATCTTGGGGGAAAAAGCAGCGATCTGGAACTGAGCTTCTTGAGTCATAACGAGAATTAACGGGATTAACTTCCAGCTGTGACTCCATCATATTCCTCCTTTCTGCCCCAACTAGAAAAGCGTCGGACGGCTCCAAGACTTTCATCTCCTCTCTATGCGTGGCAGTCACAGCTGGGGCTGAGGACGGAAAAGCTCAGTAGTAGCTGGATCTTTGGGCAGGGGCCTTGGGTTCATCAGATCCCCGTATCCCCCTGCCCCGTTGCCGTGGTTGCTGGCATCTCAGTACTCAAGGGGCCCCAGCTTCTCAGCCCCACGGATGGAGGAAGATAGGCAGAACGCGCTGCAGAGCAGTCGGTGCAAAGGGTCGTGTTGGGGGGCTGCGTGGGGAGGTCTGTCCTGCACGTCCAGTTCGGCACTGCCTCTGGCCCTGGTTCGGCAGCCGTAATAAATACCTCAGCTGAAAAGCCCATGTTCAAAGGCTCAAAGTGTTAGTTCTTGTGAGAACCACCTTTTCATTCCTTCCTGGAAAACACAAACAGATCTTACTCGTGTTATTATCTCTTCCTAGACACCAAAAAAGCAGGAATTTCAACAAATTCTTCTGCCCTGGCCATGAGATGGGTGTCAGGGTTCAGACAGTTATCCTCAGAGAGATATATCTGTCTGAGCAGCTGTGGATCGGAGACACTGCAGTGCCTTCAGGGCCAGCCGTGCCCAGGCATCGTTGAGGAACCTCGCGTTCTCCACGTACTGCCCCAGCAGCAGAAAACTCCTCGACCATCTCGCGAGGCAGCCTGTCTTGGAGGCTCTCAGAGGAGCAGGGGTTGTGGGATCGCATCCCAAGTTTAGAGACGTTCTCTGTCCCAGTGCCTCCGTTCTCAGACCCTAGTTTTCATGTTATTCACCCAGCAAGAAGTAACGTGGGCCTTTCATAACAAGGTGTTTATTGCTGAGTTTCGGTAAATAACCAGCTTTGAACTCCCTCTCTGACATATCGCCAATTCCGGGAGGTACTGCAGCAACCTCCCTCCTTTGACCTGACGACTGGTTCAGCCCAGACAGTTGCTCTCTTATCTGCTGAACTGGTGACAGATGCGCATAACCAGTTTCTCCCTGTTACGGGTTCCTCTGTGACCTTGTGCAGTCAGTGACAACACCCTAAATCAGCAGGATGTGCCCAGATTTCCTTTCCGTGTGCTAATCTTAAGAACCTGGAGGATGGGTGAGTACCAGCAGCACCGACTCTGCCCCAACCGAGCTCACCTTATCTCCTTAAAATTCCCACAAGTCCCCTAACTGCCTCTGGCGTCCTTTCCCCGGCAGCCTCGCTGAGGACCATGTCCTCCCACGTGAGGTTATCAGATCTTACATGCCCCAGGAGGTATCACAGCCTCTGTCCCCCTTCTTACTGTCCCCTACAATTGCTCCAGGCCCTCCTTGCCTGTGGCTCCCAGCAGCTGCGTTCACTTGCAAAATAAACCAAGACCTAACTGGAGGTGCAAGAGTCTTTTGGGAAGTAGAAATGGCAGCAGAGGTGGAGGAGTAAGGAAGGAGCAGAGTTAGCAGCTCACTACAGTTCCAGGCATGAAGAAGAAACCAAATCCAGCAGGCAGCAGTGACTATGGCCGCTGGGACATGGTCTCCTTGGCCACAGAAAGAGCTGAGATGGGGTTTCCACAGACGTCATGAATGTTGGTTGTGTTCTCCATCTTGCTTCCAAGCTCTAGCTCTCCAAAGACACAAGAACGCGTGAGTAAAAGGAAGCTAAAGGCCTTGTCTGTGTCTCTTCATAGCTAACCTTCTGGTATGAAAGGAGCTTTGGGGGTGTTCATAACTGAAGACCGGCTTTATGCAGCAGCCATTGGATCCTTTGAGGTTGCCTTCTCTGTGATACTACAGGTTTTGGTCACTTTTTGAACTTTTTGGACATGCCTTGCCCAGAACAGTACAATTCATTCCATCTGTTGAGGAAGTGAGTCCCACCAGACTTGGGGGGAAGGGTAAGAGTCGGGTAGGAGAGTGCGTGCGTGTGTTCAACAAACACTAGAGACCAGCTATTTTTTCCTGCTACTCTGCATGACTTTACGGGTAAAATGTGCTTTGATAAAATGCAAATTATGACCTCATGCCTCCAGGAAGATGCCTTCTCTTGACTCATAAAATTATCTGAGAGATAAAATGAAATATCAATCAGTGAAAAAACAAGAAGAAGGAAGCAGACAGGTATCGGTAGAGCAGAACCGAAACCAAGTGCCAGGACCCTGGACGTGACTCGGCTCCAGGAAGGGAGAAACCAACTCATGGGACCTGCTGTCCTGGCTTAGGAATGGCTGTTTCTTATTCTCAGGTTAAACCATGGTTGATGAAAGCTGCCAGCTGAGAGGCCAGGAGAGCGGACAAGCTGCTTTTCTGTGCCGAGACAGAGATGGAAATTCAGTGTCCTGGAAAGCTGAACTGACCAAGTCTTGCTTTCCTGAGAAAGGAGGCACTGCAGAGGCATTGGAGACTTGGTGGCACGTCCACATGTGCTGTCACCCTCCGGGTTTTGGTGTCTTGGCCACAGAATGGTCCTGTCCATGGAAAGCCAGGTGGCCATGCCCCAGTGTTCCCTTCACCAGCTCCAGCATCCCTCCTGGAACAGAGACGTGATGCCCTTCACCACCAGTGACATTTAGTGGAATTTACTTCCTTGATGATGTGAGCAGACGTTCAGTTTCTTTTAATAAAAAAATGACTTGCTGTCCGCTTGCCTAAAACCTCCTCTCCCGTCCCTGCCCTTCTCCTGTCTGGTCACACACAAGTGGGCTGCTCTCTCTGCCAGAGCTGGTGCCTCACTCTTGAAAATAATTTAATTGCAGCCCAGCTCACTTCTGAGCAAACACAAGGATGAGAAGGAGGGCGAAATGAAGGAGACCATCCGCAGGAGAGATTTAGGGACAAATATGACATGGTTTACATCTTTTACCCCTCGCTCTGTTAGAAACCAACGGCCCGGTTGCTCATTGCAACCCGTTTGGAAACGAGCCTCCAGCAATGTACAGCGTCTCGTAACGGAAAACACGGCAAGAGGCGTTAAATATGAGCAGCAGCCCCGATGAAAGGACGCTGTGTTTGGAGAGCTTGAATAAAGGAATTGAAGGCTCCCGTTGTTGATCTAAGGAGGGGTGTTTGTTTCCCTCCAGCCTTGCAGAAACAGCTGGCACGGGAGATCCAGACCTGGGCAGTTTGCTTTGAGTCCCTGGGAAGAATTGTGGGTACGTGACCACGCCGATGTCGCTCCAGCTCCCAACCTTCTCGCGCCGAGTTTGTGGGAAACAGAGACCCGTTGTGTTTGTGGAGTCTCGGCACGGTGCTGCTCGCTCACGTGGGGGCTGGTGGCTGAGCCATCTTCCAGGTTAACGTGTCACGATAACTGTTCAGAGCCCAGCGACAAATTCTGTCTTATTTTGGGCTAAAGTGGCAAAATTGACAATGTGATGCACAGACCAAAATCACCAAGGATCCCTGGACATCCGATGGCAACTGCCAGTGCGTTGGGCAGGATCTCATCACATGTGCTCAGGATTTGGAGTTGCTATCAGGAATACAGCTGAAACAGCCTTCTTGAAGGCAGACATTGGTGACCACCTTGGAAAATCGAGACTTTTCCTTGGCATTTGGCGAGGATACCTGCCGGGCACGAGCTCCCAGGCCAGACACGTCTCCAATTGGTTTATGTTTTACAGTTCCTCTGTTCCCATGGTCTTGCACACGCAAGACCAACATCACCTGGGGTTATGGAACAATAGGTTTGCTTGTCAAGAGGAGAATCGTGATAACTCTCAGCTGAAACAGCAAAAATCTAATGTTATTGTAAAGTACTGTAATTCACGGTGTTTTAACAAAAAGGCTTTGTCGTGATAATAATATAATGGGGGTTTGCCCAAGCAGGTTTTGTAGAGGAAATATTCCACTCTATTTAGCAGCACTAAGATAACACGGAGAAATCTCATTTATTTCCTTGTTTGCAACGAAGAGAGATGCATGCCTTTTCCCAGAACCAACTGACGGAAGATGAAAATGATTATGCAGTTTATTGTGTCAAACAAAAACATCAATTTTCTTTTTATCATGCCACACCTGATGTTAGAAAATAGGCACAGCACAAACACCTCTCCTGCAATTCCTCATGACTCAGCGGAAGACTTACGAGAAAGTGAGTGTCAAGATAAGAAGCCCCAAATATGGTGTAATTTTTTTTTATTCTATAACATCATTTGTTTACTTTCTCATTCTGTAAACCATTAAAAAACCAATTCATGCATAAAAAAGTCCCTATCTTTACATCCCTGGCTCTCACCCCACCTGCAAGTACAGGTGGTTATTGGTTCCGTTGTGCTCTGCCGTTAGGTAATTCTTCGCACCAGCACGTTGTGGAAGGAAACACCGTTCACGGCTGTCCCTGAAGCAAGAGGCTCCTGTAATCTTCTTATCTCGCTCCGTTTGTAACGTAAATTCTAGGTTTGTCTATAGCTCATAGAAATAGTTTCCATTTTAACCTCTGATTTTCCAGTCACCACAATGCTCTCAAGCGCTTTCCTCAAGCCCAGTCTTGATTTACCTGCCAGAGCTGCTGCTGCTTCCAAAACGCTCCCTCTGCAACATCCCAGGAGCTCGCAGCCCCCATGGGTGACTCTTCCAGCCAGGCCAAAACTTGCCTTGATTTACCAAATCCTGGGCCGTTTGGTGTGCCCAGATGGGGAATTCCACATCCTTCCCTTGAGCTGAAACATCCCGTGCCACCAACACGGAGACGGTCGAACGCAGACCCGCGAGTCAAGAAGGGACCTTCTGCTTTTTCTTTCATTCCAGCAGTTTATGGCCAATATTTAAAAACCTTCATTTTCTTGGAAAGGTCGAGTAGTTTTTCAAGTATTAAAACATGAGAGAAGCCCCGTGTTGTGGGACTTCACCGCATGCTTAACGTTAAGCCTTTCCTGGATGGTGGTGGACCTCAGCTGGCACTTGAATGCGCTCATTGAATAACTGCTTTATTGACTGGGGCTCGCAGGAGGTCAATGGCTCCTCGCACGGTGCTGGCAGCCCGGCGCTGGCCTCCTCTTCTTTGTCCGATGGAGTTGCCTCATTCATTCATCCGTCCATTTAAACTAAATATTCTATGGCAGCATCCGCAGCTGGGATGCAGATCTACTGGGAGCACGGGAACTGCGGGCAACTCTGTCCCGGTGAAGGGGCAGGATTTTACCGCACTGGCTTATCGATGACTTCGCTCTGTGCCTTTCTGGGTCCAGTCCAGAGAGGATGATGCTGTTTTAAAACTTGCCCAGAAATCTCCACAACGATCCTCAGCTTAGCTCGTGCAGAGGATACAGGGACGTGCTGTCCCGTTACGGAGCCGATTTTAACCTCCGGGGAGGAACAGGGGCTCTGGTCTTACGGGTGCCACCCCGTTTGATGGCCCGGAGAGGCAGAATACTCGTTTGTGAGCGAGAGAAGGGCCCAGTGTGAGCCGTAAGGTGCGCGCAGGGAGGAGAGCCTGGCTGAATTCCACTCGGAGACGCTGGCACGGGCTGGGAAACCACAGAAGGCTGGGAATGCCCGGCGGAGCCCGAGCGGAGCGAACGGTGACGGGGAGGGGAGGCTGCAAAAGCGGGTTTGCAGGGTCAGGAGGCTGCGTGGTGAAGGGGAGCCTGTGTTCGGACCCGCGGAACGGCTGCCAAGGGCTTTTAAATGGAGTTTGGGGAGCTGCTTAAACAGAACAACATCCGACCCCGGAGCCGGGGTGAGAGCTGCTGTTGGCGGTGACTCCCGAGCGCAGGCTCAATAGCAGGCTGTGCCTCGTGGAGGACGGGGTGGACAACAAGCCCAGCGCCAAAGCAAGCGGAGCACGGCTAAAACTGGAATTGCTGTTTACATGTTAGCGATGGAGCGTGGGAGGAATCCAGCCCCAAGAGCTCCCGGGTTTGGCTGCCCGGGACTTAGAGCGGTGCTGGGCGAGCAGGGAGGGGGAACGTGGCTTGAGGGAGAAGTCCCTGAGCAGGAGAGAAAGATGCTCCCAAACAACGGTGAGGAAGAAGAGGAGGGAAGAAGGGGCTTGTCCCTTGGGTGCTGGGAGGTGGCACTGGGGCTGTGCCGAGGGAGCGACCTCCCTGCCCAGAGCAGGAGGGAGGAGAAGGAACGAGCATCGGGAACTGGCAGAGATCTGCCACTTGGACGCTGCCTCCGGTACAGGAAAAAACATTACGGAAAACCTCCGAATTGACAGTGCGCATCCCCGGGGTTTGAAGCAGTCCCTTGCCTTTGGGCCCCAACTCATTGTTTCCCTGGTTGAGGTTTGGCTTTATTAAGAACGAATTCCCCTCGTCCCCGACTCCCCCCGGCTCTTGTTTGCTTTGGGGGAGAGCAAAGTGCCGTTCTCTGCTCTTGGCAGAAAACCTCCTCTCCTCCACGCCGCGGAACACGGGACTGACACGGGGATGGCTCCCGAGGCCACTGACCCTCTGCAGCTCCCAGCATGGCCATGGACCCCCATCCTCCTCCGCGTGCCGTGAGGAGCCGCGGGCCCCAAGTCCAGCCCAGGACTGGGAATGGCTGTGAAGATGCCAGAGATGGATGGGGGGGGAGTTATTTGCTGCAAGCCCTCTGTCAGGATTGTGCCTTCCAATATTTATTCCTTCCTCCGGCGTTTAGCCACGGAGCCTTGGAATTTTTGGAGGATGAATAGCTCGGGCGGAAGCAAATGAAACTCAAAGCCCTTTCTGTATGTTCCAAAAAGAGGATTTATTTAGTGGATTTTAGCAGTTTAAAATACACAGATCTGAGTGTGGTGGAAGGGGATACACAAGCAGGCGGGACATTCACAGTTCAAGGCACTCAGGAAACACAGGACTCTGGGAATTCCTGCACCAGAGCATCAGCTCCGGATCCCGCTGGCGCTCCGCGGGCAGGGCTCCCGGCGGTTTCAGGCACTTACTGGAGATAAACAATAAATAGCCGCAGAAAGCTCCCGGGAGAGACGCTGGGTGGGGAAGCGCTGCTGTTTGCCGAGGAGGCGAGGGCTGGGAGATTAGAGAAGGTATGGCTGTCTCAGGGCCATGTGCTCCAGCCAGGCACGGGATGCCTCACGTCTCTTAGTGACAGCAGGCGCTGTTCCTTCGCGCAGGGAAGGTTCCCTTCGGTTTCAGACCACCCTGCTCTTCGCTCTTTCAAATATCTGCATCACCTTGCCCGCTGGTATGCAGCCTTCTCTCACGATTGTGATGCCACCTTCCCGGAGGAGGAATGAAAAGGTTAGGATAATCCCAAGGGGTGAAAGAAAGGGATGGGGATATAAAGGAACATCTTGGACTGGTAAAACCATCCAGATGCTCAGGACATCCTAATAATAAAGTTGTGTAGCAAGAGGGCCAGAAACTTTGTCAGAAAGCAAACACACCTACCAACCCCGACCTCACACTTTGTCCAAGAGTTTAGTTTTCCCCTAGAGAATCCCACTCAAATGTCAACCCAGATCCAGCTCATGACACCTCAGCTTGTGCTGCTACATCATGGTGGAGCTCCTGTAACACCTTCATTCTGGTGGTCTACCAGGAGCACACACCCTTCCTTTCAGAAGCATCCACCCTCCCACTTGATGCATTTTTGCTCTTGTAAGGCAGATTTTCCTTGCCCAACCGTGTTTCTCCTCACTGCCTTGTTCTCTGTCAACACAGAGGTCCACCAAGGACATCTTTTGTTTGTTCCTCTTCATCAACATGTTTGCAAATGTCCAGGCACTCAGGAACTGTTACTCTTGGAGCACACTGTGCTGTCAGATTGATACCGTTGAAAGGAATGGAAACGTCCCAGGAAAATGCAATGGCTGCCATAGGAAGGGAGGTTCTCACACTCACTTTCGTCAATCTTTGTGCAGTTGACCACAGTGGATGCCACCACCTCGTCAGATTCTCCGTCACAGAGAACACCCTCCAGCTTATGGCCAAGACGCCTGTAAGGAAAAAAACCCAGCAACTCTACACAGTGCTTCATATCACATTGTGCTGAAGTTCCCCTCCACACAGGGTGTCAAGTCGCAATTGATACACCACCTAAACGTGCTGGCCACCCACCTGAGAGGGAGTCACCCACCTGCAATAGGAGTGCTGGTGAACAGGGTACTCACGAGATGACCATGTCGTGGTGCGTGCTGTCAACCTCTCCGCTGGGATTAGCCGACGTGATTGCCAAGGGTCCCGTCATGTCGATGAGGTGCACCAGGACAGTCAGGTCAGGCACTCTGATCATGATACTGTCTTGTGTTCCCACTCTGGTGTACCCTGCTCCAACCCCTTGAAGGACAGAGGACGTTGGCAGAGGTAAAAGGAAAAGACCAATGGCTGGAGCTCAGCATAGCTGCCTTCATGGATGTAGGATCTACCTTTATCACAGAACCTAACTCCTTCTGACCGTTGCCTGCCCTCCCACCCTCTGTCCCATGCCTGTGAAGCATGCGTAATCCCTACTGTTTCTTCAATCATTAATGTTCTCATTGATTCCCAGAATCCAGGTTTGAGTGTGCATCATACCGCTGCTCACAGAGTTTTGGCATTGTCCATATGGTAGGACGCAAGAGACGATGGGAAGGGATGCCCGTGAGAACCCCTTCTGCCCCGGGACCTCTTGTCTGTCTTTGATGCTCCACCCAAGGGTTGCTCATTCCTAGCAAACAGCTATGGGCTTGCGAGAGGTGACCCTCCTAGGCTGGAGAGCCTCCCTTCCTGCCAGTCTGACTGGGTTAAGGAAACCATCCTGCTGGCTCACGCTCTTCATGAGTCATTCCAGCTCTTTAACACCCTCTGCTAAAGATTTACCAGGGCATGTAAGAGCCCCAGAGAGGATTTCTCAGGATAAAATGAACAGAGCCTCTCCCCATGGACATCCAAAGGGGTATGTGGATTGCAGACCTGCAGTCTTGGAAAGACAAAAGAGGGAGAGAAGGGCTGTCCTGTTCATCTCACCTAACTTCTTCAGCCACTCTCCTTTCTTGATAATGCAGCCGATGCCACCAGGGTAAACATTTTCCATGAATTCCCACAGCAGAGGGCTGATGGGGGGAGAAGCTGCTCGCAACTGGTCCAGGTTTGAAATAAAGATGCAGATGGGCTTCTCTTGAGGCCTGTCCTGCAAAAAAAAAAAAAACAGGAAGAGAGGAGGGGAAAGAATAGGTGAAGAGAGAAAGCTTGCGTTGAGAAGATCGAAGGCCACTGGAACCCTAGTTTGTGTGCTTCCCAGGGGCTGAGGGGATTGAAGAAGAGAGAGTAGCCATCTGCTCTTGGGATCTTGGCGGGATGCATCCAAATCCCCCCCTTTAGGCACAACCAACGCAGGAGCGCTGATGCTCTGCTTTTAACATCTTACACACCCGGGGCCCGATTTTCTGCTGATTGATGTAAGTCAAGGTCAAACCCACCAATTCGTGACAGGGTAACGGAAGGAGAGCCTAATCCCTGGAAACCAACCCAACCCAACATTTACATGACCACTTCTTCAGCTCTCCGGTGCTTTGAAATAAGCTTGCCGTGAAATGAGCAGTGATGTGGAGGGGAAAATAAAAAGAGCTCACAAAGCGGTGTCATTTCAGTCCTCAGCTGACATCAGTTTCAGCGGGGCCAAGTGACTCAGGAACTGGGCATGTATTTACATTCTGTTTATATTATCTCATCGGCAGGGAAGGTTAGCCCTGGCACCAAAGCAGGACAGAAAAGACTGCCTTTGTTGCCGATGTTCACGCTAAGTGCCAGCTGAGATCGTCTGTTATGCTTATTTCTCCAGGCTCGCCAGGAAATTGCCTCATGGAGAACAGACGGGGCCAGGCTGCAGAAGTTGTATTGAAGGTGCAAACTTGGGGTCTGATTCCAGCACTGAGTGTCTCCAAAAGTCTGGGGAAATTGAGACCCGGGATTCTGATTCAGCACTTCGTAAGGCGGGGAGGACAAATACAGGGGTGGACCCACTTGTGACGAGCGCTGGGGCTGTTCCAGTTTGGGTTTGTGCTTTGGCCCCCCGCCCCAGCGAAGCAGGACATAGCTGTCTAATTCCTGGTGCCCCACACCCAGAACAGAGGGTGCTTCACCCCGGGTTGCTCGGCTCAGAAAATGGTCCATGATCTTTTGGTGTGGCTGCTCCTAAACTCTATCCATGGTCAAATTCTCAGTCTTGGGACAACGTGAAATGAGAGGCTCCCGTTTCTGCTGCCATACGTAACTCATCTACAGGACCTAAGCAGGATCCACGGAACAAGACAACAGCCTTGCATTCACACCTTGATTCTGTAGACCTTCTCAATGGCTTGAGGGTGTTTGCAAGAGGCTGCCAAAGCGTACACGGTGTCTGTCGGGACCCCACACACCGCCCCTGTGTTCAGCAAGTCAGCGATGGTCCTTAAGCCACTCGTGCAGTGGGACTTGGGGCAGATGCAGGGTGGAGGATCTTCGGTGTCCTTCTTGGAGCTCTCAACCTGGCGATAATCAGGAGGCAACAAATCCGTTACGGTGGGAATAAGCAAACATGTGAAGCACAGGGTAGGATTCAGTCCACCCAAATGCAAGTGTCTCACTGGGCCATGCTCCCTTGATAGTCACAGGGCAGAGGCAGCACTTCTAGGGACGCTTCACCTAAAGCAGGTGAGATGAATCACAAGGCAGATGTGATCAGTTCTGTCCCAGTAATAAAGAAAGTCAAGGAGACTAGCTCAGGGGTGGACACTTGAACCGCTGATGCCCAAAATTACAGAAGATGAATCCCACCCAGCACAGTGACTGCTCCCTGGAGAAATAACTGCTGTCCAAAGTGACCTAAGGAAACTGCTTGGGAATCTTAAATCCAGAGGAATTTGAGTGAGATCAAGTTTCAAGTGCTTTCTCATGAGTGCCCGTGGTTAGAAACGCTGATTTACCAAAAATGTGTCTCTGTGGCAGGAATCAGAGCTGTGCGATCAATCAGCCCAGTTAGGTGGAACTGCCTTGGTCAGACACACAAGGCGCTAGGAAAGAGTTTAAAGCTTAAACAGATCCGGTGGGGAGCTCTTGCTGTCCACTTCGGGAAACTTTTAACTCCCGCCTTCCCTGCCCCCAAGGTTCTGGCCTGTAAAACTTGAGTCTGTCAACACTTCTTGGCTCGGAGATGGCTAACTCCACAGGGCCATGGAGATGGGCATTTCGGAGGCAGGAGTTTTGTAAATGTCCCTGCCCCATCCCCAAGTTTCTGTACATGTTATTCATAATGGACAAGAGCTTATTTTCACCTCACAGCTCCCTCCAGAAATGCTGTGACCAGGATTTACAATGGCACTAAGGCTTTGAAGGAAGGACGTTCAGTGGAAGTCTCAACTCCCCTAGGAGAGACCGGAGACCCCAGGATATCCCTCCTGACCAGGGAAGATACACCATCATGCAAAAAATCTCTTACTGTGAGCAGAGAGGGTCCCATCATCATGAGATCCTTCCCAAACATGCTGTTTGCAAGTGACGCTGTTGCTCCGTAGAAGCAGATGACGCTGAGGATGCTTAGCATCGTAACTGGAAAAAAAACCCCAGAGAGTCAAAGGCAAGAAGGATGATGATGAAGTTTTATTTTCTTCTGTGTCTTATGACTTCTCAGCATTGCTCCCCAACCAGGGACCCCCTTGCCACGCTCTGTGGGTGAAGGTTTGAGGACCAAGTTCACCTAAAACTCACTTTCAAATGGCAAAGGGAGGTTCTCCAACGTGAAGAGCAGAAAACAAATGGTCAAGAGCTCCATTGCAAGGGTCACGAAGAGAAGCAGCACATTGAAAGAGGAAGCTGTGAAAAGAAACAGAAACAAGAGGGACTAACACTGGAGAATGGTCCATAAAAATGTGTGTGAAACAGTGGAAGAGCTCATAAATCAACTTAATCTTATTTGGTTAAACGGAGCAGTCCGTGATGTGACTTCCCCACTCATGAGGGAACACAGAGGTACGGCCGTGGTTTGTTCAGCCCTAAGCTTTCATGAGAAAAGCTGCCAAACCCTGACTCCGCCAGTACACTGTGCTCACATGGAAAACACTTCTCAGGCAGCCAAAAAGGTTCTGATTTACAGCAGCTGGGCTGGAGGGTGACTGTGGAGATCTGCCAGCGGCCCAGTCAGTCTAACACTTTCACCTTATTTGAACCTTTTGTTTTCTTTGAAATGTTCTTCCATTCCCTTATGACTGTTTCTTCTAAGCCCAGCTCAGCTTCTGTTACTGGCTGTGGGCAAAATATTTCAGTTCTTGCTTAATCTTGACAGAGAGAGCCGAGACTCCCTCGCTTGTCATCTCCACCACAGAGTGACCGCAGATGGGATTAATGATCTGGCTCCAGATACCCCTCAATAAACAATCACATGTGGTGCTAGCACTTACCTAAAATAATCAAGAAAGCATTGAGCACCAAAAAGGCAACACAACCAGCAGTGAATCCTTCGCTGTTCCCCGGACCGATGTTCAGCAAGTGGCCTGAAATGGGAGCAGCAGATTTGGTTGTGAGGAAACTATTAAGTGCGACATAACAGAACGACCCATCTGCGGCTGGAATGACAACCCTTCAAACCAACTGATGGTGACCGCTGTAAAGAACATCTACCACACCAAAGCCCATTGCTTCTGCCTGTGAGGCACTAACTGAAGAACTGGGGAAGGTTAGCCAAAAGAGCCAATGATTTTAGTTCCAGCTCGTAATAAACAGGGCCTGGGTGAGAACATTGACAGCTTCTTGCCATGCCTCTTGAGAAATAGCTTTAACTTTCTGCACAGGTGCTCATTTTAATGGGGCCTGGCAGGAGGCTATATGAACATGGAGCCCACCTGGAGCTAAACAAGGCTTTTAAAAGCCCAGGCTCATCACTCTGAGATCTCCTTTCATGGTCATGACTAGCCAAGAGGAGTTACTCCAGGTTCCTAAAGGATAAATCCAGAACCTGGAGTCTTCCACTGCCTCAAAAGCATCTCCTGAGCTGTTATTCTGAGATAGCAGCCCAGAGACAGTCTGAGTGCTGTCTCACAGTGGTTTAGCAGGGAAATCTTGGTGTCTGTTGGAGTGGAAGATGCAACTTAGACTCCCATAGCTGTAAGAGCATGGAGTGACTGCGGCAATGGCAATCGATGAGGTGAGTACAAGCTGGGATGTTTGGTCTTTGTCTTTTTCCAAGGAGGAATGTTGGTAAACCTGGTGTCATTGAACCCCTTGGGAGAAGGAATTATGTTGGATAAAGCAATCTGAAACTTCCCAAAAACATCCTGAGTGGGTTGGGTTTTTTCTGAGTAAGCAAAATAATAATCCTGACCTTGCGTTACCTGCAAACCGGAGCCAGGTCCACGCTCCCCAGAAGGCAGCATAGCAGAATGGCAGAACGCAACCAAACCTCCTCCCTCCTTGAACCTGGATCCTGCAGACGTACAGCTGCATCACGGCTCCTGGGATGAGCACGGAGGGTATGGAGAGCTGCTGTCTGCTGGGGTCACTGAGGCTGCCCTGGATGGCAGAGGCCGCGGCCAGGCCATTGCAGATGTAGAACAAGGCGTCTGGCACTTCAGCGCTGGTGCCACTGGGGAGGTTCTTGGCCCTTGTGAAGCAGGTTTTGACAGCCATCAGCGTGGTTTGAAGAGCTGAGTTGGACATAGCCTGGGCACCAATTGGAATCAGAGCCTTCTCCCCGATGGAATTGATGAGGCTGGCGAAAGTGGCGTACATGGAGAGAGCAGTGCAGAGGCTGCAGGCCACCCCCAGGAAGATGTGAGCACCTGGCAATGGGATCTGATGGATGGCGGCGGTCGTCAGGATGACGAATGAGGCATTTAGCAGCATCTCCAGGGTGTCTTTGTGGGTTGACATCAGAAAGAGCATGCAGGCAACGGCCAGGAAGAACCACCCTCCAAACATTCCCAGCCTGCTTTCCTGAGCCTCGGACCACCCGAGGAAGGCGGTGAGTGTAAACTCTTCCCAAGCCATCATCAGCCAGTAGAGGCTGTGGGCACCAAACTTGGTGGTGTAGTAGACGTCACCTCTCAGATAACTGTAGAAGCTGGACAGCAGCTGGCAGCTGGAGATGATGGATATCCATGCCGCTCCAACACAGAAGTCTTTCATGTACCCAAAGAAATAAAAGGCAAATAAAAAGGGAGAGATGGTATCGCAGATGTTGCCTAGGGCCATTGGCTCGGCGTACTTCGTATTCTTTTTCTTTTCTTCCCCAATGGCCTTGGAAGAGCTTTTCTGTGCAGACCCCAGCAGCAAGACATTGAAGAGGGGATTCCCAAAGCCTGGAAGGACATACCTTTGCGTGATGCCCTTGAACAGGAGAGCCACTGCTCCATACAATCCGCACAAGACAATGATGAGCTCAATGACACCTGACACTATCAGGGCCCACTGGCCAAAGAGCGCCACTGCTTCAAACACCAGGGCAAGTGCGATGGCCCCGAATATGAAGGGCATGATGTAGTTCACTGTGGCTGAGCAGAAGGAGAGGATAAAGGAAATGGCAATGTAGGCCACCAGCCCGGCCACCGCACTTTGGCTGCCAGAGAGGTGGGCCATGCCAGCGGGCAGGAGGTGGCTGGCATTCCCCGAGGTCAGCGTTATGTTCTGCACGGAGGGGTAAGCGGCCGTGATGATGCGTGTAGCCCCGTAGCTGCTCCACAGAGCGGAGAAGGTGAGAAAGGCTGCACCTCCCAGGTGGTCATACTTCCGGAAGGCGAGAAATCCTGCCAGGAGCTGGACAAAGCCTCCAATCAGGATGAGATGAACACCTGAGGCACACGAAAAGGACAGGTAGGAAGCAAGCCATGAAAAGGCTTGGGTTGCAGGAAGCAGTGCTGCATCCCCAAGCTCTGGGGGATGCCCCACTGCAAGTCCCACAGCCTTCTTGTGAAGAAGCTTCCATCTTCCCCTCACTTCCCACTTTTATGAAAAATTTCTGGGCTGAGCTTTGGTGTGGCCACTGAGCCCCTTGGTATGCTCAGCACGGTGGGCAGGTCCAGGAGTGGTTTGGGCCTACGAAGGTAGGGGAATGGTGCATGAAAGGTTTGGACCAGATTCCTGGCAATTTCTGGGGAAGGAGGAGCAGCTGTCCTCGGGAGCGCACAGACCTTCTGTACGTTGGAGAATGTCCACATTTCCCTGCCCATCCCACCAATGCCGTCCATTGGCCCATGGGGGATGACTCTCAAAGGGTCCGTCCTGCCGGGCACTCTCAGGGAAAGTTCACCTCCGACCAGCAGCCCCAGTATCCCCCACCAGCTGCATCACCCACCTGCGAGGATGTCCTCTGCTCCCTGCGGCCGGAGGCCGGTGTGCACCACGGCGAAGTTCTGCAGGCAGAGGAGGAAGGCGCTGACCACGTTCGCGAGGAGCCCCAGTGCTGCTGGCTCGCTGTAGAAGACGGCCGCGAAACCCGCCGTGCTCGCCATGGCCCTTCCAGACAAAACAAGAGTGTCAGCGGTTGCCCCCACAACCTCACCGTTGTTGGCGTCTAGACCAGCGCTGCTTTGGCTCGGGCACTGGGCCAGCCTTCAGAGCCGTGCCCCTGCTCCGAGCAGGGAGAAACTGGTGACAGGCTCAGGTGTTTCCATGGTGCCTCCCCGCTCGTGGCTCCAGACAAAGGCTCGATTCAAAGCAAAACTTTAGGTGCCTACTTTCCGGAGTCCTATCCAGAAAAAACACACAACCCTATTTAGGCTACCAGGATTTCTGGCAAAAACATGTTTCAGTGCCCCAAAGCGCTGCAGGTGGTGGTGATGGCTCCAGCCCCCTCTTCTCCAGGCCGCTGGAGATGGAGAGGAATGAATAGGCAGACACAAACCAACAAACATTCAGACAGAACCCACAAGGTATTTTTGAGCCACTCCAGGACATTTCTTATCCACTGTTACAGACAAACAGGCAGGCACGGTGCACACAGACACCATCTCCCTTCCAGATGGAATTTTCCAGCTCCATCCCTTTCTTGAAACCCTGGTGACTAAACAGTTTGTTTTCAAACCCTTCATACTTCTGCCATTAACGCGTCTGTTTGCCGGCGGCCCCCACGTTTCCACTCCTCCAGGTACCGTGAGCGCGAGTTTGCTCTCTGGAGGCTTTTGTTAGGAAACAAAGATGAAAACAAAACAGCCATGTCCTTGTTATTTCGGTATTTTTAGAACATTGTATGACCTAAAGGAGCTGGAACAGGAGACAGTGATGTATTCTGCTCCCAGCCATTCCAAACAGTGTTTTGGACAGGAAGGCAAGCGTGCGGTACTGCCATGGATAGGGGGAGTAAGGAGGAGCGAAGGAGCACCACGCAAAGAAGAAATGGTTTTGTGGACATTAATGAACCATTAATGTGGACATTAATGAACCCAGTGTCTGCTCTTAAACACACAGCGTTCATGGGAAGACATATATGTTTTGTAAAAGTCAGTGGCCTCTGGACTCCCGTGTTCTACTAAACTCCCCATGTTTTCCTTCTCTCCATTTGTGCTAAAGGATGTAACTTTCACAAAAAATGAAGGATAAATTGACTCCTAACAGCTCTGAACTGATTCAGCAACTGAAAGTCTCATTTAATGTGGAAAGGGTAAACGTTTTCAAGTGAACCTTGAGGGACAGTTAATTCCTTCAGTTATGGGGTTGTGCTGAAGGTTGGGGTTTTGGCGTTCAGAAAGAGAGATGCACCCAACCGCAGCTCTGTGGGAGGAACACTCTCTTTTAACACCAAGCATCCGTATGAACTCCAGACTTGGAGGAGGCGCTAAGAAAGGATGCACCCTTAGGAAGAGCTGAGCAGCTGCCCGTGGCGTCATTTTTTTAATGACATGCGGATATAAATAAGTGGTATGGTTTAAATGGTTATACTTGGAGGCAGGCCACAACGTTAAGTTCCTCCAGATGTTTCTCTCTGAAAGAGCTTGGACGGTGGCTTTCTAGGCATGCTGCAACGAGCCCCTGTTCTGAGTCGGTCTCTGGAGGAGGAGGAGATGGGTTTTCTGGAGGAAGATGGGCTGGCCAGGGACTGCTTGGCTGGCAGGAGTGGTTTTCCATTTGCCAAGGCTCTCTTTGTGGTGGTTCCTGTGTAACAAGCCACGCTAGCGGCCGTAGAGCCTGCGACGTACAGCTTGGTTGTGTGAAGGATGGAGAGACACAACTAACAGGGCGGTGCGATCCTTCACAGGACATCTGAGAAGGGGGGGAAAGGAAACACCAGAATGTGCTGTGTCGGGGTAAGGAGGTGTGGAGGAAACAGGTGTGAGAGGATTTAGAGCAAGGTATGGAAAAGGAGGAGGATGAAGGAGCCTCCTTGTGATAAAACCCCTCGTTGCTGCTGCCTCTGGCACTTCGTAAGGACCTGTTTCCCTGCATGCGCTACAGAAAACTGATAAGGTGACACCTCTGCCCTCCGCGCCGCACAACACAGCAAGGAGAGATCTCCCACCAGATCCTTTCCTTTGTGCCGAAGCCTGCGAGATGGGCACCCTCGACTGGGACTAGTGCAAGGTGGCTTTTTGGGTAGGCAATCCAAGGTGGTGTGGGGGCAGAGGAGCAAATGGGAGGTCCTGTGGGGGGGTTGGCATCTCTGCTTACACACCGGGTACTGGCCAGCACAGCCACTGTGAGGATGGAGACCTCCTTGCAGTGAGGAGGCACCTGGGGCACTGCCAGGCTCTCAGAGAGCTGGCTCTACCCAACAGATGGGGCAGCCCGGGCTGCTCCCTCCCATGCATGAACCCCTCGTGCAGTGAGGGCAAAGCCAGAGCTGTCCCCTTGCTCGCCCAGCCTCCTCCACCGCCTTTCCTTTTCCTGCTCGCCCCCGACGTTCCTCAGCCTGGGGCTTGCAGAAGTGGCTCGGAGGTCTTCCCTCCGCCTGACCCCTGAGCCGTGCCCACGCGGCCAGCGTGTCAGCAGGGCTGCAGCCTCCCAGCGCCGTTTCCTTCCCTTGCCACCTGGCTCTCAGTAACCTCCCTTCACCCCTTCCAGAAGAAGGAATTCCCCCCTGCACCCCCTTTCCACCTCGCTGTCAGACCCGGGCTTTGCGGGCACTACTGCGCACGTCTGCTTTGTGCTGACTTCTGCTGCCCACGCCTCTTCACCTCGGCAATATTAACGGGAATGCACTGGTGCGTGGACATGGTCTCCATGGAATGCTGGAGCAAGGCTTAGCATCCATGGGACACACACAAAAACACCAAAATGTTAAACTTTGAGACACTTTTTCCCAGTGGCGTTCTGCGATTAGTTTTCCATCCCACCTCATTAATGATAGCAAATGTTTATACAGCTCTGAGAAAATGCCCTGTCTCTCAAGATAAACAGGTTAAGAGATGAAATGCAGTTCTTTGTTTTTGGATAAGCACACAGCAAGATCAGCAGCGCACGAGAACGCGACCCAGCTAGAATAAATATCACAGCCCTGGCTCTCCTTGGTGGAAAAGAGCCCAGAGATGCTTTGCTATGATCGCAGTGATCAAGGGCGTGCCCAGCATCGAGTAGAAAATTCAGGCTGGTTTTAAACGCAAGATGTATCACGCCAGGCTGTTATCCTGCACAAAATAATACACGGTGTGTCCAACGTCCCCGGGTTTCACTGCTGGCCAAAGCAAAGCCGTGGCATTCCCCCCAAAGCCCCGGCATTCCCTTGGGAGCGAAGGGCCCCGAGGTCTCCTGGCAGCTACAGCACCCAGGTCCGCGCTAACGTTTCAATGACCCGGCAGCACGTGGCAGGCAGGTTTATAAATTCTGAGTATTTAGAAGGAGGAGAGCTACGGAAAGGTTCAGCCAAACGAGAAAACACTGAATGGAGTCAAGAAAAGCATCAGAGAAAAACCACCTTCTCCCTCTGCAGCTTGGATTACCTGGTTTGGTGGCACTTCGGCTCACTGGGAGGATGCTCGTGTCCCTCTCATTTCCTGGTGAGGACCAGTTTTATAGTCCTGCTCTGTAGGAGGAGCCTGGGACCGGTTGCTTCACACATTGGCACCTGCAGCATTTTGGAGAGAGGAGTTTCCTTGAACTTTGTCAGTTATTGTCCTAAATCTTTTTTTTTTATTATTTATTTCCTGAAACCGGGGGGGTTTCCCTTCTGTTCAGCAGAGAAAAAAACCACCCCTCCTCATCTATTCCCCGCTCCCTTTCGGTCCCCGGAGGCTGATGTCATCACACTTGAAATTCGGTTGAAAAAAAAAAAAAAAACAAAAAAAAAAACCAAAAAGCAAATTGCCTTTCAGAAGCATATATAAACCCTGACACCAAAGCACCTTTCAGCCACCTCTCCCATCCCCGGGACAGAGCAGTGCAGAGCCAGTGACCGCGCCACCGTAGCAGCCACCACCATGGTCTACCTGACCTTACAGGTAACTGCGGCTTCGGGAACAACGCCTCTGCGTCTCTCACCTTCCCTTTTTCACTTTAAGGAGGTCGTGGCGTTTTCTGAGGGGTTGCACAACCGGTCAAAATTGTCATGACATTAAATGGGAACCGGCCCCAGCACTGACAAAATTCCGATGGTTTTCACAGGCGCTTTATTTTTTTACTGACCTGCTCCTTTTCTGCCTCCCCAAGGTGTTTTGCCCAGTGCCGTGGCAGGGGGGGATGTTGTTGTTGGGACAGGCTGGGTGGTTTTTTTTTTTTGGTTTGTTTTTTTTTTTTTTTCCCCTGACGTCCACTCTGAGCCGGTCCCGCTCGCTGCCGTACGAGGATTTCATGGTAGGTCTGACACGGCTGCGCTGCCCCTTCCACTGTGCTGCTTTATTTCCCTGGCTGTTCTTGGCACCTCGGCTGGCCTGAGCTCTGGAAAACATGTATTTTTTTTTCCCTCTTATAAATACGTAGTTAGCCTTATCCGCTCGTTTGATCTGTGAGCGCCTTGCGATGCCGTGTTAGAGGCACAACCAGTAAAACGGCTCTGAAAAGGTTCAAGGAGCTCAGGTGACAAACGCTCTTTTTCTCCCTTTCCTCTAGAAATCCCAGAAACTCTTGGCAAGCTCCCGGCAAGTTCACAAAACTGCTGCTCACGGTTCGTATCCCTCTGCAGAACGGCGTTCCCTGTCCTTCTTTACAGAGCATCACTAAATTATCATGTCATTACTTAAAAAAACAAAGCGCTGGGCGAAGCGCGCGGAGATAAACCGCTCGGGTCCTTGGAGGACAAAGCTTGGTTGGGGGGGTCCTGGGGTGGGTGGCCTCGGTTGCTAAAGAACAGGGGGAAAAGTGATGAGTGGTAAAAAAATGTTGATTGCTGGTCCTGCGCTGAAGCAGAAACTTTAACTGGTTGAGAAGCAGGCTTTCCCAATTCTTACCCCTGGACCGCAAACCTACGCTGTTCCAGCTGTGGCTGTGGTCGGGTTGCTCACATCCCGAACTCCGCCGCCGCCTGTCGTTACTCCGTTGTCGCGCCTGACCGTGCTGTTCAGGCTGGAAACGCCCGGCGGATCGCTGCCTGCGTACCACAGCCCGCGTGCTCTCCCGCTTCTCAGACAAACCAGGCAGGATTTGCTGTGTAGCCACTCTGTTATAAATTTGTCTATTAACTTGTTTAAAATGCGTTATTAATGCCATAAATGCCATGCATTTGACCGCTTGAGAAGAGAAATAATAACAACCCACGCAGATCTATTTGCTCTTGGACAAGGTTATTAGACAGAGCCCTTTTTTACTTTTTTTTAATCAAGTTCTGCAGCACAGCTGCCACAGAAGGAGGAAAAACACCGGTGTCATTGAACGCTTTTAACCAAGGGGTTAAAAAATATCGCTGCCTGCTAAGTGCCAAAGAGCGTTTGCTGACGGGAAGGAAGCGATCATGATTTTATGGGTGCGGGGCACAGATTTTCCTCCAGCCTCTCCAGCCCGGGTTGACTTCACCCTTTCCTTCTCCTGGAGGGCGTTGGTGCCTCCGTTCCTCTGCGCTGGAGATGCTCCCAGGATACACACATTTTTTTATTATTATTTTTTTTTTTCTGTCAGCGGGTTTCCAAACTGCTGAGCGTTAGGGATTCCGATAGCGATATATTTCGTAGGGTCGCTGCGAGGGCTGGGTTTGTTTTGGTGAGTCACAGCAGTGACATTCTCAGCTGTGTTTCCAAGCAGTTTTTGCTCCCAGGCTCTAGGTGAGTCCAGATGCATTGCAGGCAAAGGGTGAGTCAGCAGGCGTGACATTTCGGCGTGAATACAGGCTAGTGGAATTAGGGAATGGTCATTTCTTTAATTGGGATATTTTCTGGTTAAAAAAATAAGCTGTCATTTGTACCTGCTGATCTTGGTGAGGTTTCCTGTAAGATGTTGAAGCAAAGTATTTTTAATTTCTTGCTTCACTCATCTTGACTTTTTCATGGGATTGGCTTCATTTGGCCATCAACGCTGTCTTTCATCCCCGTGCGCGTGTGTGCGTACCCCCCACGTGTGTGTATATGGATTTGCAATCACACAAATGTCACGTATATTGAATTTTATCATTTTTCTGCTCTCATGTGCCCTGCCAAATAATATTATCAATTATAACGGGTCATAATAACTGTAATTCTATGAATTATAAATTCATCAAAAAATGCAATTTGTCACTGAAGTTTAAAAGCACAACGGTCCCAAATTGGATATTTTCCACAGAATTGTAGCACCCTCCAAAGCTTTGGAAATGGTGACTTCCAAATCCAGAAGTCAGTAGTTCGTGCTGTCTGCCCCTTACACGTCATAAACACCGGCACCGATTTTGCCTTGGGAAGCTCCATGTCTTGCTTCTTGTGTACCAGCAAAGGTGTTTTCAGAGAAAACTTCCCTTCAGACGCCGAGCTCAGGAGATCTTCTGGTTTAATCTTCGTTTTAAGCAGAGGCTGAATCCTCTGGTCCCCTCTCCAGGAGCATATCTCTACTGTCTATAGAGTGAGCGTGGAGCCATGGTGCTCCTCTCCTGGACTCTGCCAAGGGCCTGAAGACACAAGAGGTGACTTTGGGTCCGAATGGCATTTCCAGGGGGAGGCTCACGGCCTGGGACAGCACAGGGAAGGTGTACATCGCCTCCCAGGTCTCCAGGGCTGTATGCAGCCGTGTGGCCCGAGGGACATGCTGGGCAGATCCCGCACTCTCCTTCTGCCTCTGCCCTTCAATAAATTCAGTGAGACCAGAGGGTGAAGACCTGTGAGCCATCAGCACATGTCCCACATGTGTTCTTACCCCCTCCCCTCTCTCTTGGTGCTGCAGTGGTGGCCAGGAGCGCTCCAGAGGAGACCGTGACAAGCAGCTTTGCCTCCTTCATCCATGCAGTCCGACCCGAGCACTTGTCCAAGGTCGTCCGTCACAGAAGCAAGAGGATGATCCTCGACAGCATTGGCGTTGGCCTCGTGGGCAGCACCACGCAAGTGTTCGATCTCGCTCTGCAGTACTGCCGGGTAGGAGCATCCTCATGTTTTCGTGTGTTTCCGTGGTCCCCCCCCTGATATCACCACCACAGCCTTATTTCATGGCTGACGTAGGACATTCGCCTTGTGGTAGAGGGATGTTCTGATGTCACACCATCACTGTCTCACTCACCGTCCTCACCTGAATTTCCCTCCCTTTCACAGGAGCTGTACTCTTCCGTTGCCGTGAGCTCTGTCTACGGCAAGCCAGGCGTGAAGCTCTCCCCAACGCTGGCTGCGTTCACCAACGGAGTTGCGGTAAGGCAGGCTCTTCCAGGAGAAGCTCTGCTTTGTGGTGCCTTCTAAGACACTAGCCAGTACTACAGCAAGCAGACTGGTGACTGGGAGGGGTAACGGGGGACAAGAAGTCATGGGCTCTTCTGCAGTCTTGCACTCTGCTTTTAGAAGGACCAAACAGCCACCGTGGGGACCGCGGGGTGACTGGGTGGGTGTTGTTATAGGCGTAGCCTCAGTACTATCAGCAAGGACCCCTCAGCTTCCAGCCCCTCCACACCAGTGTGTCCTTATCTCCGTTTCTCCGGCAGACTCACTCCATGGACTTTGACGACACCTGGCACCCTGCTACCCACCCGTCAGGGGCCGTGCTGCCAGCTCTTCTGGCAGCTTCCCAGATGCTACCTCCAAGCACCAAACCCAACGGCAAGGATTTCCTGCTGGCATTTAACGTGGGCCTGGAAGTGCAGGGAAGGCTCATGCATTTCTCCACCGAGGCTCACGACATTCCCAAAAGGTAAACCTCCTTTTCCTCACCAAGTAGGAAGAGGGTTGGTGAGTCTGTTAACCTCCTACTCAGAGTTTCAAACATCAATTTAAGTCCAGGTGAACTCGGGATCAGGGTAAAGCCCTACTGAGAGCCAAATGCCAGTTCTGCCGGAGCTGATGAGTGTTTGGTGACCTCCAGTGATCTTGCCTCAAAAATAACCATCAGGAGGACTACCGCTAAGTCTGCGGTGTCATCATCTAAACTAGCCAGGGCAAGAGCACAGGAAGATGGGCTGCAGCCCACAGCCACACAGACAACTTAATTGTGGGTGCAGTCCCTGGTCCCTCCCATGACCTGCAATCCCTAGGCACGTTGGATGAGGCCACCTTGTTCCTCTGGGGGGAGAAAGTTTGGCTATATGGGCACAAGCCAAGCCACTTATTCTTAGGGAAAATTAAAAATTGCTTTCTGGAGATGCTGAGCTCACTCTGTTGTCTCCAATGAAGTTTCAAGTAGACACTTAGTTCTCAAATGGCTAAATTTTGAGTTGGGCAGGTCTGGGTGGTGAGGTGCTCAGTGCCAAGCAGGCAGGGGTGCTCATATCTGCAATTTCCCCTTTAGGTTCCACCCTCCCTCGGTGGTTGGTACCTTGGGCAGTGCTGCAGCCACTGCCAAACTGCTGTCCCTCAGCACGGCCCAGTGCGCACACGCTTTGGGCATTGCCGCGTCGCTTGCAGGAGCACCCATGGCAAACGCCGCCACCCAAGCCAAGCCATTGCACATCGGAAATGCTGCCCGCCTGGGCTTCGAAGCAGCGCTGCTGGCCGCTCGGGGGATGGAGGCTAACCCCTTGGTTCTGGACGACATCCCTGGTTGCTCTGGATTCAGTGCTTTCTACAGCGTCTATCAGCCCAAACCACTGTCCACACCGAGTGACCATCATGAGTTCCTCTTGGAGAAGCAGGATATTGCTTTCAAGCGATTCCCAGCCCACCTGGGGATGCACTGGGTGGTGGATGCTGCCTTGTCTGTCCGGAACCTCTTCATCAACTACGCAGGATCCTTCTCTCCCTCTTTGATCCGCACCATTGTGCTGAAGATCCCGGTGTCAAAGTACATCAATCGGCCTTTCCCCAGCTCTGAACACCAGGCCAGACACTCCTTCCAGTTCAATGCCTGCACTGCCCTGTTGGATGGTGAAGTCGGCCTCGGCTCCTTCGCAGAGAGCAGCATCCACCGGCAGGAGCTGAGGGAGCTGCTGGACAAAGTGGTGGTGGAGCACCCTGAAGATAACGTGGCCAACTTTGACAAGATGTACGGAGAGGTGGCCCTGCTCCTGCACAGTGGGGACATCCTGACGGGCAAATGTGACACTTTCTATGGGCACTGGAGGAAGCCTCTGAGCACAGAATCGCTTCTGAAGAAGTTTCGATCCAACGCCTCTCATGTGCTTCCGGAAGAAAAAATAGAAACCATCATCACTATGGTGGACAACCTGGAGAATCTGTCAGACAGTTCCCAGCTGGCCTGCAGCCTGTGAGGGAACAGCAAGTGGTTTTTGTTTTGTTTTTTTTTTTCAATAAGGGACTTGTCCTGGTGAAAACCTAACTCCTTTCTTCATTGGTGCTTTACTGTTCATTTCCCATGACAGGCAAGTTCTCACCCCTTGAAGTCAAAGTAGGCGCTTTAATACTGAAGGAGCCCACGAGGCAGGAGGTGTGGCTGTGTCAGTAATTAGTACACAGACTAAATTTCAGCCCACAGTTGACACTGAGTAGCAGAAAGGCCATTACAAATACAAAAAAAAAATCCCATGAAAATCCTGCGGCATCATCTGGAAGCCGGTTCCCCCGAAGGAACTGTGTCTAGACATTCTTAAAGCTGCGTTCAGAGTTATTTCTGTACAGAATGCCTAACTGCTGACTCTGGGAAGAAGAGGAGGTTCAACGGCAAAATGTGTGCTTTTCTTAGCGCTCTTCTGGGCACTTTTTGGATCATGGTTAGTTAGTCATGCTGGCCAGATGAAAAAGCTATCAGGTACTGTAAACAGCCCTGCCTGCAAAAAAACCCTTGGGCAGAGAGGGACTTGATTTTTTTTTTTTCTTTTCCAGTAAAAGCCTCCTATTTCTTCAGTGCTTGGGAAGTGTTTGTCGCTTCTCTCTCTACAAGGGATGGTTCAAGGACCCTGAAAACCTGTATGTCTTTTCAGAATGAAAGGCAATGGGTAGGTGAGGAACCCTACATCAGTCCTACGCTTCCTGCGAGGCGATCCCTGCCAATCCTAGGGCTGGGCCACGTCTTCCCTCCGGGCTTTGCGTGGGTCGCCCGGGCACCCGGCTCACCAGAGGTGGTCTCTATAGCTTGCGCAGAGACGGGCAAGTGACTTGGGTGGTGACTTGGGCACATACACGCTGTGACTGACATTGGGAAACTCCTGTTTCTCTCCTGTGAAAGGAGGGAAAGCTTCCTGAGACTCAGTTCTTTCCAGCTGGGGTGAAATCGGTACTTGTGCTCCTGAGTAGCCACTCACTGACAGGCTTTCTTGCCCTGCGTCCTTTCTGAAGAATGAGATGGAGAGCTATGCAATATTCCTCTGTCTGTTAAACAAATACTGTGATGGTTGATCCAAAGGACTTGTTTCTAACATGATTGTGATACAGGTACAGAATCTGTTACAGAAGTGAGGGTTGCCTTCTGCAAGGGGGACCGAGGTGGGACTAGACAGGGAGGAAGGAATGTGGGCCAGGTCCTTTTTGGCTTGCTGGTAGTGGTCAATGCAGAGAACTTCCCAGCCAGAGCAAAAGTGTTAGCCCAGCTGTTACTCGCTCTCTTGTACTGTCTAGCATATGCACACTGAATCTTTCTGAATAAAGAGCTGAAGTAAATTAATTTTCTGCTTAGAGATTTAATGCTGTTTTTGGTTTTAATCTGATCATTTGTTCCAATGTTCTCATTTCCGTGCCTTCTGCACCACGCTGCACCACTGCCAGGTAGCGGTGAAGCTGAGCAGGAGAGGAGGGAGCTAGTGCCTCTTACCTGTTGGTGCTGGAGCAGAAAAAATAACTTTTCAGTTGGGTTTCAGGCTACATTTTTTTCCCCAAGATCCAGAAGCCCTTTGAAACCTCATTCGTGTCCTGGCTGTCCCATCAGGTGCAATCCTGGCACCTTTCAGCAGACAATGTGTAAAACTAGGAAGGGAAGGCACAGGAAAGCTGGTAGGGTCCACCTTGCCTTTTATTGGGTCCCTTATCACTTGAAGCAGAAAGTGGTTTTTCCAGAGCATCTAGGAGCTGAAGGCATACCTGAGATTGTTTTTATTCGTGTTATTTCCTCTAAACCCCTAGGACCCTGAAAACGCCTTCAGTATCCCCGCCCAGGAAAGTGTCTCACTTGTTATTTCCAGTTTCAAACTGTTTCATATCCTGAACTCATTATGAGGCTGAAACCCCTGGCAAGGGAAGCCAAGGAAAAAAAAATGGCCTGTGAAAATTATAGACCAGCTTGTGTGTCACTGAGGGTATTCAGCAATTAATATGGTGCCACCAAAGTCCCTACCTTCTCCTCTCAGGCTGAATAAGAAGAGAGCCATTGTCCTCCTTCCTGCTGCTGCTCCAAGATAAATTACACTTAAAATTAAGAAAAGGAAACATTTCTGCACCAACATATTTATGGTAGTGAGCTCAGTGAAGGAAAGGACACTTGCAGCACTGAGCTGGGCAGGATCTGTGTTAGCAATCCATCAATAACTACAATCCCACGCCAGAAATCCGTAGGGATCTGCTGGCACCCACACTTGGCTGGGGAGAAAGAAGCCCTGGCCATCAGAGAGAGGGGAAAAAGCTGGGGAAGGGATGGTGGGAGCAGGATGCCGCTGTCAGCCCTCTCCCACTCGTGGGCAGGACCCACCCGTGGGAGGGCCGGGCCCCGCCGCGGGAGCTCAGCACCTTGGAGAGCAGCCGCCGCTCGGGACGCGACTCCGCACATGGGGTCCCTCCATGGGTCCCCTCCATGGGTCCCCTCCATGGGTCCCTTCCCGGGGCTCCGTTCACCAGCTGAAGGTTACGAGGTGCCCCTGGTTCTCTTCCGTGGCAGCTCGTGTTCTTAGTTCCCACAAACGGTTCAACGCGAGCTGAAAGCAGCTGTCACCCCTACGGCCGCCGCCGGCACTGGCTTTTGACCATCTCACGTGCCGAATTTTGTAGGGCTTTGCATTTTTTTTGTGCCATGGAGAATTCTGGAGTTCTCAAGAAATGCCAGCAGAAGAAAAACCCACTGATTATTTCATTTCTAGAGAGGATTTTGACTGTAGAGGTCAGAAGAGCCCTCTCTGCCATCCGGCATTGTTTCTGTGATGACAACGTTGCTACCACAGCGTGGCCACCCAGGGAACTGCTCTCCCTGAAAACCCCTCAGTCCTTCTTTATTGTTTTATCCTTTTTAAATAATTGAAGAATTGCTTTTTAAATAGTTCCAGAAAGAAAAAAGGTCAGGACAATCTCACAGGTAACTGAGAGCCATCAGTGAGTCAGAGTGGGCTCTGCTGTGGTGGACCCTCACCCCAGCTCTGCTGACAGACCTTCCTTCGTGCCATGCAGGCAGCTCCATGACAGAGCTCCTGGAGTGACTCACGATGCCTTTTCTGGACAGAGGAAGGCAAGAGCGTTGGCCTTGCTCTACCTGGTCCAGAGGCTCTCCCAAGCTCGGGACATGTTGCCATGGGGGAGGTCAAGTTTTGCAAGGAGGCTGTTGTTCCAAAAATGAGTGCCTGAGCCAAACAGCCTGCAGGAATGTGTCGTGCATGGGGAAGGAAAGGAGGAGCAAATCCCTCCCAGCTGCAGCACAAGGTTGCATCCTTCCCTTGGTGGCTGGGATGTGCAGGCCAGGCACGTGGTGCAAGACACGTGGTGGATTTAAACCACTGGCTTGGTGTGAGAGCCGCCGGTGCCAGCCAGCCTGAGTCAAACCAAGCAGGAAGATGGAGAAGAAGGGAGACAGAAATCTTCAGCTGCATAAAAGTGACTATTAAGAGATAAGGTTCTTTGTGTTCATGGAGGATAGTGTAGAAATGAGGGGCTTCAACCACAGTAAAAGGGGTGTCAGACATTAGGAAAAATGTCCCAATACGAGTAACGCAGCAGCAGCAAGGCAAATCTTCCCAGAAGGTCATGAAGTCTCCATTGATGGTGATTTATAAAAGTAGGATTCACAGCCAGGAGTGAGAGCTGAGCAGGCTGTCCTGGGAAAGCTCTCAAGGTTCATGCAGCCCTTACTTTATGGCTGGGATTCAAGACTTGTCCTAGGTTTGCAAAAAAAAAGCTTGAACCTGAAACTGGCCATCAGAAGCCTGGCCTCTGCATCCATTCTCCTGCTGGGACACCGACAAAGCACGGGTTGTGGTCAGGGCTCCCCTTCACTGACTGCAGTCACTTCTGGGCTGTACCTGGAAACCTCGATCAGGTTCTCATCGGGGTCTCGGAAGTAGACGGATGTTATTGGGCCCACGGCACCGGTTCTGGCCACAGGACCTTCTTCAATGATCACCCCACAGGCCTGGGAAAACATATAAGGGCAGGGTTTAATGCTTAAGGTGGCCTTATTAGAGCATTGTGCGCTCTTCTCCCCCAGCCTTGAAAACATGAGCTGTTGGATGAGACACTTCTGACGTTCCTCAGGACTCAGACCCTGAAAGCCTCACTTGGGAGGCTCTGGCTTCACGCCCTGTGCACACTCTGCACCTTTCTCACCTTCAGATGATCCAGCAGCTGGTCCAGGGGCACCTGGGTGATAAGGCAGATATCTGCAGAGCCGGGGACTGGGCACCGAGCCTTGGGTTCAAACTCCTTCCCAGCCTCGTGTAAGTTAAACTTCTGGTTGCCAAAACGTAAAGCTTTGCGATTTCCCTGTCCCCAAAGAGAAGAATCAAAGCACAATGAGACTTACTGGGCTGGGAGCCTTCAGCACCCACTCACCTGCGCAGTCCTAAAAGTCCTGAGGACCTGGCTGTAGTCCTGCCAACTCTGGGCTCTTACTGTGGCAACCCAAGACAAGAACTGGCCCCTGCAAGGCTCCCATGACATCCCTGGAAATGTGGAGTGACCCAAGAAAGCCCTACGGCCACATGCAGCTACTTCCAAACCATAATGACATACGTTTTCCATTTTGGGCGCTCTCCATCCTGCCTGTGGGGCAGCCACACAGATAACGCACAGCACAGGCTGACGCTGCCATGGGAACAAAGACGATGGGAAGGGGGTGAGGAAGGAGGTTTGGGCATCTCTTTTTTGCAGGCTCTCAAGGAGATTTCTGCGGGCTCCTATGGCAGCTGAGTCCTGAGACCCCAGGGATGCGCAGGACACTGACCTGCCCTCTGTGCCCACCTGAAGAACAAACTGAGGCTCAGGATAGCCTTGGGGTGTGAGTGATGGGGCAGGAGAGAAGGACATGACCTTGGAAATTAAAAAGGCGCAGTGTGTACATCCAAAATAGGCCAAGTGGCCTGAAGCTTGGGCAGGAAAAGAGCTGGGGCCATTCTGAACAGGTTAACCATCTTTTCCTCTCTTTGCCAATGGAAATATCAAAACAAGAGCCTGTCTTTAGAGGATGTGTGGGTTTGAGGGTTCTCCTCCTTCAGTCTTAGAACATGGTTTGGACTTCCCTCTGACTCAGCTTGACTCTGTTGAAAATCAGAGCTTGATGGTCTGCAGCTTGATCCCCACTCCAAGGAGATGCCCCAGAGACCCTGTCAGAGATCCACAAGGACCGGCCATCGGCCCAGCACTGCACTTCCAGCTTCCCTAGACCTGAGATGAGCCTGTCCCCTGTCTTACCTTGAAAGTCACCACCTCCATGCCCAGGACTTTGGAATAAAAGGCCACAGTGTCCTCAATGCTCTTCACAGTCAACACCAGGTGGTCCAAGTGCTGGATGAAACATGGGGGTGAAGTCATACCCTTCTCCTTCCAGGACATCTCAGGCCTGGGAACTAGCATGCAAAACCACAGGAGATGAAGGTTAGGAGCGTCCGGCTGCTCAGGGAAATGGTCCAGGCAGCTGTGAACTGAACAGTGACTGGAGATCAGACTGGTTTTCTTTTGTCCTGCAGGTGGCACAAGTACAGAAGCAATAAATTCTCCTTCCTGGAAGGGCCTCAGACCCCAGCTTTGTTCTGGTGGGACCTGAGTATGTCAGAGCCCCTGGCTGGAGCCAGGGCTGGAGGACCAGCTGGGTGACCTGGCTGTGGGCTGATGTCACGAAGATGCTGAGCTCCCCGTGCACAAAAACCCATGTGCACCAAGGATGGGCCATGTGTGTGATCCTTCCCTCCAAATCAACCCTCTCAACGCTAAACTAAGAAGTTTTCCTGAGTGGAAAGTGATTAAAAATTGGAAAAAAAAAATAGGAAAAGTTGCAGGGCCTTCGTGTCACAGCCTGTAGCCTCCACCTTCCGCCCAGCAAACCTCCCGGATCCAACCCTCCCCTGCCACGTGAGCCCCTCAGCAAACAACATCCAGGAAACCAGACCGCAAAAATGGGCTGAGTACCTGCGAGAGAGGACGAAGAACTGGGCCAGACAGTGTCGGACGCTTCCCTTATGACCGTCGTCTTCCTCCTGCCCGGAGCCGAGCCATGTCGCAGGAGAATGGGAGGGGAAAAGTAAGGAGATGAGGGACGGGAGCTCTGAGCACCGCTCCCTGCAGAGGCGTACCTTGACCTGAAGGACCTGAAAGTCCAACTGCATAGAGCTGCTTGAAAAGTCCCAGAGAAAGAGTCGGGATATTTTAGGCACCTCTCTTTCCCTTTGCAGGGTCAAGATGTGTTAACGCGCTATATCAAAGCGCAGAGTTGAGCTTGGTGCTCAGCTTGGGGGTGATGTGCCCAGCTTTGGGCACCTTTTTGGGCACCCCTTCCTGCAAACAGGCATGTCCAAGGGGGTTCCCCATGGCCTGAGGCAGGGATTTTTTTTTTTTTTTCTTCCTTTGCAACACGCAAGTCTGTAAAAAATCAGCTGGAGTTTTTGAAAGGTCTGAAGCTCTCTGGGCAGTTGGCTCCGAAGGAGCGAGTGGCTCAGGCTGTGGAAAAGCTGCCAGGCAAGGGGTTCAAGGCACAGGACATTCTGCTGTAAAATCGTTCTGCCAAGACCTTCTCCGCCCATGCTTCTCTGTGTACAGCAGCACCCCAAACAAAACCAGAATTTCTGATACATGGGAACACTTGAAAATGTTTTTTTTTTTTGCCTCAGGTCAAGGGAAAGGACATCTGTGGGTAGCTGTGGGATGGAGCGCAGTGCCTGTATCCTTTTTGTACATCCTTTGGGGTTTTTTCCCAAAAAGCTACACAGCGGGGCTGGCAGACTGGGGAACAAGTGGCAGGTGGACCTCCCAAACTGCATTTTCTTGGGAAAAATCCTAATATCTTCTCTTTACGAAAACTCCCAAAGTTTTTCCCACAGGTGTTAGTAGCAGGATCATTGACTCCTGACAGGGCTCTGAGGGCACTCATTGGCCTTAACAGCCCTGACCAGCCTCACCTGGGAGCTTCCACCCACACCCATGGGCCCTGGAGCATATTTAAGCTCCTCTCAGGGCCTTCAGTCCATATCTGAGGGTTGGTGCAGGGGTGCTGGCCTCTAGCCTATCCTCAGATGTACCTCTACTTGGTCAGTGATCCTGCTGGTCTGGACTACAGTTTATAGACTGATGTTCTCATCCTTGAGATGACCCTGTGTCATTGCTATGGACCTGGCTGTTATGCAGCAAAGAGTTTAGGATCTTCAATTTTTTTGGAAAGAAGACAATAATGGACAGCATGTTAGCTCTGTGATTATCATCAGAAGATACAGAGGCCATGTTTTCAACAACAAAAATATACTAGTGAGTTGTGACATTGCTGGAGGATTCTTCATGAGAAAATGAGGTAAGAACAGGCGACTCACTGAGAGACCAGTTTGGCTTCTCTGCAACTGTAGCACTTGCTCTGCTGCAGTTTCCATGTGAGTAAATAGCTTCTTATGCTAAGTTTTATTGCTTTTTGCTTAATAGCTTTGCACTTTGTCTCTACTGAAGAGCTGGTAGAGCAGTGGTGTGTGCTCTGGTACCTGGATAGAGCCTACACCCACCCAGGTGTCTCAGAGTGTTGGAACCCTCTTGTTCTAGCACAGGTTTGCTGTGAAATCAGATAAAAAGAGTTCCTGGGGTGAAGATGCCTCTCACTGTTCAGCTGCGCTAGGATGTGCTCTGCTGGAAAGGCATGGCACCAGCACTCATTTTAAAATTTGAGGTTTGGGAGGTTTTTACTGGCTGCATAGTGGTTTCTTGGAGCAGGGAAGCTGTGGTTTGGGTCTGAGAACACCACTTCCCCAAGGGAGATCTAGCCTAAGACTGGCAAGTCAGAGGTGCTCTGGCATTAAGTTCAGAATGGGATCCCTGTATATTGGACTTGGGAAGGGTTTGGAGTTCAACAGCTTAAAGGTGTAGCTGTGGACAAGGGTTCCTGAGCTGCTCCCTGCTGACTTCCAGAGAAGGTTGGCTCTACAGGTTGGACCGAGTGATGGAGTTGAAGTAGCTCAGCAAGTCCTCCATGGTAAAGTCCATGGCAATCCCTGACCCCACATAGCAGCGTTGGATCAGGTCCTCAAACTCTTGGTACTGACATAGGAACTCCTGCTCCATAGCATGCCACACCACCTGGGGAAAAACAGACCATCAGCTCCTGCCATCACCCCGTGACCACGATACACGCTTTGCAGTCCTGAACCCTGCAAAACATTGTGGCCTTGCACCCACATCACGCTCCCATTACCGGCAAAAGGTTTTCCTCTGGGGAGAGATACTTGTGGATTTTCCTGTAGAGGGTCTCAAGGGCTCTCTTTACTTCCTTGCCAGGGTATTTCTCAATCACCTTCCTCAGCTCTTGCTTGCTGTAGGCCAGCTGGAAGCTGACCTCCTCTTCTTTCACCCCTTGAGCCAGGCGGGCTTTGACCCCTTCAAAGAAGTGCTGGAAAGGCAAGGAGATATCTGCTGAAGAGGAGCCCTAAGGGGGACTCCTGCATCAGGACTGAAACCTGGCCACTTCCCTCAGTTCCCTTCTCATCTCTAATTAAGTGCAAATGAAGTATTGGAGATTGTTTGTCCTCCAGGAAAGGGAATTTAATCAGTTCTCTTCCCTCCCTGCTTGGCAAGCAGCACCTCTAAGGGTTGCAGCACCATGGAGCAATGGGCCTGCTGGGAAAATAACTCATGTTCCTTGGTGTTTCGTGGTGAGCTGGAGGTGGGGTTGGGAGATCTCAGATTCTGCAGAAGCATAAAGCAAAACTTGAGTTTTCTCAGTTCAGGATATTGCATGAGAGCAGGAAAGGCTGTTCTGTAGGGAGGGGTTTCAGAAGGAGCACCCCAAGCATGGCTGTTGCTGAAGAGCCCAGGGCAATCGCAACCCCAAGAGATACAGAGACCTCCACTGGCTTTTGTTAAAGTACCAGGAGCAGCTTAGCTCCACGGAAAGCTCAGTGCTGACAAGTATATATATTTTTTTTTTGTACATGAGTTTTTCAGACATGGAATCAGTCAGGCTGGAAGGTCTCTGGTTCAACCTCCTGCTCAAAGCAGCTTCAACATTAAATTCAAATGGAGCTGCTTGAGGCATTGACAACCTTGAAAACCTTCAAGGATAGAGGCTGCGCAACCTCTCTGGACAAGCTGTTTCAATGCTTTATTATCCTTATAGTAATTTTTTCCTTCTATCCAGCTGGAACTTTCCTTTTTAAAATTTTCTAACTTGTGTCTCATCCTGCTGTGCACCTCAGTAATCTTCTAGGGAAAGTGACTACTAAGTACCCCTGAAATTGTTTCTTCTCTGGGCTGACCAAGTCCAGCTCCTTCAGCCCCTCCTCACCACGCTGGTGGCCTTCCACTGGCCTTGCCCTGGTTCAGCAACACCTCTTGTCAGAGGGGGATGTGACATACATCTCTAGCTCTTCCACAGCTGGATGTGGCATTCCACATCTGGTCTAATGAAGGCTGAAAAAAGGGAACAATCACTTCTTTCAACCTACTGTCTGCCCTCCTCTTCATACAGCCCAATAGTCTGTCTGCTGTCTTTTCCACTGTGACTTTGCTGTGGAGAAACACCCTAAATCCTAAGGATTTTCAGAGGGAAAGAGGTTCCTAAGTATCAGCTGTGTTTAAAAGAAGAGATGGGCTCCTGCGTTATTTAGACCCCTCTGCAACTTCTCTTGATGTTAGTGAATGGTGCTGAAACCTGAGGAGCTATGTGGCCTGCTGGAGAAGGACTCTGGGGAATCCCTGAGCAGAATGCAAGCCAAGTACTCATGTGTTACTTGCTTTGCTTTGTTGTGAGCGGTGAAATTCTATTTTTCCCTCACAGAGGAAGGATTTGAAGCCACTAATGTAGCAGGGCTGCATGAGATGCTGAGCTGATCTTCCAGTCAAACCTACGAGATGCTCAACGGCAAAGACTGGAAACAAATTGAAAGTAACAGGCCCTATAAATAATTCAAGCTGATCTCCATCTGTGAGGCATTTTAGGCCAGTGAGAAGAGAGAAGGAGCAGAGCGAGGAGATGTCTCGGGAGCAACTGTTGTCTCTGGGAGGAAGGGGGATGCCGGTTTGAGTTAGCGAAGCCAGGTGCTCTGAGCTCAGTTCACAAAGCAGCTGCCCGGGAAGTGTGAAGCTGTCTTGGACTTATTAATCCAGGCAGCTGTAAAAATAAAAAACCAGCATCTGCCAGGCGCAGGCACGCAACCCAGAGCGGGGTCTGAGCAGGGCAGGGGTGTGGCAACACACTAGTGTAATCCCAGACTGGATTTGGGGAGGGGTGATTTAAACACCAGTTAATTCACAAAATTATGAAGTGCAGTTGCCCTTTGACACCCAGCCAAGGGTCCGTTTGTCCTGTACTCACATTGAGCTTCTCCAGGGGCTGCCCCAGGTACTGGGTGATGTATTTCTCCATGTGCTCGCTATACCTTTGCTTGGCTTCTCTCTTTGTGCCTTCCAGGCACTGGATCTTCTTTTGGCACAGGAAGCAGTGAATGTGGTGGAAATTTTCCATCATGACCATATCTGTGTTCACCTTCAGGCTTGCTGAGGACAGACTATTGACTTAAAAGAGAGGAACAAATCAGGTGTGGAGAGAAGACCCTGCATGCTGGATCAGGAGGGAAATGAGATGCAGATGCTGTCAGGCTTTGGTCACCAGTGGAGAGTTTAACCAAGAGCTGAGGTGAGCATCATCACAGGTTGTTCAGCTCTTCAACACAAAGACCTACTGGAAGCCACCTGCTGTGCTCTCCCAACTGCTCTCTCCCTACCAGTACACCTTGGTGTTTTGGGGTGAAGTTGCTCTTTGGCTCTCGCTGCTCCCAAGAAATGTCTCAGCCCTGTCCCAACTGGGACCATCCTGGTGTGGCAGACACCATGTACCTGGTATCCCATACTCTCCAAATTTGCTGCTTCCAGGCTCTTGCTCAGTGAAGAGCAAGACTGATTTGCCTGACTGATGCTATCGGCCACCAGCCTTTGTACTCACTGCTGCTGAAGACACTGCCAGCCAGCCTGAGATGTGCTTTGTCCAGCTCCCCTCTCCGCCGAGCTGTCCTGAAGACCTCCTCTGAGAAGTTCACAAACTCCTCAAAGCGGCTCACGGAGGGCAGGATCCCACCTTTCGTCTTGCTGGGCACCTTCACCTCCTCAATCTCCTTGCACAAGGTCCCCTGGCAACAACAGACAAGATATGGTACTCTTGGATCTGGCTGGCCCCAGCCTCGTTTTACGGCACACTAAGGCATAAGCCAGAAAACAAGAGAAGTAACTGGTTGTGGGTACCACTGTCTCAGTTTACAATATCTGTGTGAGCTTCCTTGTTTGAGGCTGGAGATGACAAACACAGTTGATGTCAACATCTGGCTTCACTTGACCTCAGTGGGCTCAGGACCATGTTCCTTGGCTGATTCTGATGGACCTCCCCATGCTTCCCTATCTGCTGCTTGGTCTTAGGACATATCCTGCTGTGCCAGCAGAACAGGAGAGCTTGGCTCCAGTCATCTGACCTGCTGCTGTCACTCTTGCAGCCTCCCAGTACTCTAAATGGGGGGAAAACCCTTTGGTTTGACCATTCTGGTAAGAGGAGGCACAGATGGCACTTAGGTTTGAGTCCCACCTCCCTCACACAGACAATTGCTGATGCAGTCAGGGTCCAGTCCTCCCAAAACCAAAGAGCCAGATCCCTGCTGGTCTAAACCTGTGCTGCCTTCAATGAAAACCATATTGGAAGGTTATGGAGGAGGTCAAACGTTGCTCAGGTCTACTTGGGCTTACTCCTACTGACACTCACAATGCATTTGTTGAAGCTGCTCTTGGCCAGGAGCAGCATGTTGCCCAGGACACTGTTGAGGAAGGACGAGGGGAGAGCTGATGAAGAGCCCCACATCTCAAAGATGGAGTCACTCAAAGTAACCAGGACCTGCAAGCAGCCGAACGGGTGGACCTTATTGCAGACTTCTAGAAATGCTTTTAGCTCTGGTTCCAGGCAACTGAAGATCTCGCTCAGCAGCTGGGTTGTAGGTTCTGCTAGTCTTTTGAAAAAAAAAAAAAAAGTAAGGAATTAAATGGGAAGGGGCACTGGCTCTCTGGCCAGCAATGGAGGCAAGGGCAAAGCTAAAGGAAGAGCCAAAGCCTTCTGTATCGCAATAGAGCCTGCTCATGCTTGGGTCATCCTTCAGCTCTTCACCATCTCTGCTTGTGGGAGGATGTTAATGTCCTGTTTTGCCAGCCAAACACAAAATGTCAGTGTTTTTATGCTGACTTTTTTTTGTAAGATTTCTGTTCCATAGTAATTTTCACTTTGACATTGCTAATAAGGAAAGAAAAAGGGTCAAAACATAGGGTTTTCCATGAAACACAAATCCAGCTTTCTGATCCACCCTGAAGCAGAGTCACTGTGCTGGGCAGAGGCAGAACCAGTAGGCTCTCCTTAGCCCCTCTGCATGCCCAGCTATGATGCCTCCTGGTTTTGGGGGGTTTTTTGTTTGTTTTTTGCCATCCAGGGTGCAAACCTGAGACCACTTAGTTGACCTCAGGATGGTCAAGATTGGGGGCGGGGGGGGGAATCCCTCCATCAGTTCTTTGGGTGGTTCCTGTAGGACACTCATTCCATGCCCTGGGCAGAGCTGTATCTCATCACCCACATACTGGCTCCAGGGCTTGGTGCGAGGAGGGTCCTCTGGAGATGCCGTGCTCTCTCCTCCCTTAGCAGCAGATGCCTGAAAGAAAGAATAGGATGGAAATTATGATGTCTCTCCTTCCTCAGAGAGGAAAACTTGAGATTTGGGGTTAATTTCTTCTGCCTCATTTTGGGGTGCTGTATTTAATGCTTTTGCTGAAGCTATCAATTAAGTTTAAATTCTCCTCTGTCATCAGGAAGTCTTAACCTTCCACACTGCTGACACCACTATTTCCTGGAGGACGAGAGCCTGGGTATCTGACAGAGGTAAGCAGCCACCCCACTGTCCCTGCCAAGGCTTGTATCAGGCTGAGGGGAGGACTGGCTAATGTGACTGGGGAGGACATAGTCCCCACACTCACCTCCAGCACCTGTGGGTCTGCAGGGTCCTGGCTCAGCTGGAAGAATTCCTCAATGAACCGCTGCTCCATGGTGCAGAGGGGCTGCAGCTCTTGCAGCACCTGCTCCAATATCTGCTTAGACACCATTGGGCATGTTAGAAAACCCTTCTAGCACATGCTGAGGAGACAGGAGAAGATGTCCACGTCCACCTGAAGTGCCACCTAGGCCAGGTTGGCAGTGCAGAACACCCCTGCTTCTGCTCCAGGAACACAGCACCAGAGAAAGGACCACAGGATGCGTTGTGGACACAGCCCCTGTGGGACACGTGAAACCTTTAGGAAACATCAGCTCCTTACCTTGATGACGTTGCCTTTGTTTAGTGCATCCTCCTGGCCTTCTCTGCTCCCAGGGAGGCTCCATCGAGACTGCTGCCAGCTCCCCATTGCCACTGGCTTCTCCAAGCTTTCCTGAAGACCTGCGCAGTGTGTTGGTAGGTGGTCAGACATCTCCATCCCTCTTGGCCTCTCCAACTCCTCTGACTTCACTTTAACAAATTTAAATGTCTCTATGTCTGATCTTATGTGTGAATTGGCCTTTTTCTCTTGGGTTCAGACATATGGGGAATGCAGGTTTCGCTCACTCTTTCTAATCTGCCTTCTCATCTGTTTCTCTCTTCATTACTTTTTTTTTTAAAAAAAAAAAAAATCACTGTCTGTGATGCTTATGACTCTGCTGTTTAGTGCTTAACACTAACTCTCGAGGACCAGGGAGTGAAAAATCCTGTGTGGCAAGAGCGTAAATTGACAAATACCTGCCAGAGTTTCAGGAAAAATGTTTGTTGCTTAGTTTTGATGGTAAACTGCCATAAAACAACATCCAGGCAGGGGGAAGGGTTGGCTTTTTAAACTATCCTTTAAAATTTATAAATATTCACCTGGATTAATATACTTTTCAAACATCAGCAGCTTTTAACCCCACTCTTCTCACTGGGTGCCTGGATTAAGTGGAAAAGTTGAAATAATTATTTGAAGTGTGCATTAAAAAAACACTATTATACTCACTGAAAGAAATCAGTGGAGAAACATTTTATTATTTTCTAATTAATTCTAAAAATTGGTGTAACTCCACTAACCCCAGAGTCCCGGGTGAGTCAGATCGGCTCTCCATTTCCTCAACATCCGAAATCTCCTTACTGCAGCCACTGCCTGCAGGGCTTTTACCTTTGGAGAGGATTTGTTGGATGCCCCACACACTGAGCAGGGTTAAGAGATGACAGACAGCCCTGCTTGTGACCTCAGCCAGGCTAAAACCACAGAGAAAAAAAATAATAAGCTGCCTCATAATCTTTTTTCCTACCCTCATGCAATGGGCGACGAGAATTTCACTTACTGGGAAGTGGCAAAACCAGGAAAAAATACCTCCCTGCAGCAAGCAGGAAAGAATTTTACAAGCTTGTAAATTTTAAAGTGGAGAAGGGAATGGGAAAATGAGGAGAAAAGGCTTAATTGGCTCACAATTAATTATAAACAGCTTGGGGTTTGCTTTCTAAACTCTCCTGTAACACTGGGACAAGGCAACAAATCATCAGGTGGTACATTAGAAGAGATCGACAGAAATAATCCTTTATGGGGGCAGGGAATCAACCCTAAAAATTTGCTGCCAGGGTAATCAGAGAGAAAGAGGCATGGAGAGAGCTAGAGCCAGCCTGGGACACTGCAGCAGGGATGAGGGATGCTCTCCAGCATCCTGGGCTTCCATCCATGCAGTGGCTCACCCCGAGGAGCGGCTGAGCCGGTGAAACATCAGGAAAGACCTTGGATGAGGCTCCTGTGGAACTTCATCAAAGCCAAACCTTCCCTGCAAAACAGCCAGTGACCATCCAACTTTGTGGAAAATATTCCAGCAGGAGCCTCTGACAGTCCCTGGCAGAGGCTGTGCTCGCTTTGTGTCTGCTGCTGCCAAGCTCCTTCTGCAGGACACCCACATGCAGTTCCAGGGTGATGCTGAGCCAAAGAGGGGTGATGCTCTCCCTCCTGCTTTGTCCCCAGGGTCTCTGGGGGCAGTGGGTGAATTTTGGTTGGAAGCACCACAAGCCCCAGGGAAGGTGAGTTTCTGCAGCTGGCAGAAGCTCCCTGGATATAGTTTTCTAAAAATTCCCAGTATTATTCACCTTAATGATGGGCTGAGCATCCTCAACCTTCCAACCTCTCCCAGACCTCTGCTCACCCCAGGGAGTGAAGCCTGGTGCCAGCACAGCCCAGAACAGGCAAAGCTCAGCTCATCCTGGCTGCAGGAGTGACACCAGCAATGAGCAGATGCCTTTATCTTACAAACCACAGGTCAGAGTTCGTTCCCCCACCGCTAATTCCGCAGGCTTGCTGCCAGTATGTTCGTTGTCTCTTCTCAGGAATTCCTATTTTTAAGTGAGAAAAAGCATGTTTCCCTCTTCCAAGCAGAGTGGGTGGTGCTGGACATCCATGAGGACAAAGCTCCGGCGGTGTGGCAGCACAGGGATGGCAAAAGTGGGACTTAGAGAGCCCCATGAACTGGAGGGTCCCAATGGGCTGTCCCGGTGTGGATTTGCTCTGACAGCCGCCCCGGGGAGAGCTTTCCCCAGGCACCGCATCCTTTACACTTCTCGTGAAGTGTCATCCTCTTTCAGGAAGTCCATATCTCTGTATTATCCTGGGATTATTGTTACTGCCTCGTTTTATTTTCCTGCTATCTCCTTGCTCTAGGCTTTCCTGAGTCCTCCAGCATCAGCTTGCAGCAACAACTACACAAGTTAATGGTGGTACACACAATAATTTCCCATGGCCACACTTCAGCTTGTCTCTTTGATTTAATTGCCTGTTACCTTGTTTTTAAATTACAAGGAGAGTAGTAATAACCTTGGCTTTCCCTACACAACTTTTTTTTTTTTTACCCTTTTAATCACTTTTACCCTTTTAATAAGAGTAGTTCCAGCACTACTCTTCTGCTGGAACTAGCAGGGACACTTTGATCTCCATTTTTCCCTCTCTGCTCCATCGTTTGGCAAATCATCCTGGCATGGAAAAATAGCTTTCTGGTGACTATAAAAATATTTCCTGGAGGTGTTGGCTTTCTCCACTTCTAGCAAAACTCCCAAAAGGAACATTTTAATTAAAAAGATTAGTATCTGAGCTTCTACTGTCTCTTTCTTCCTTCAAAAGGGATAAATTTTTGAAAATTATAAGTAGTGCGGAGGAAAAGGACAGCTGTTTTTCCTTTTCTCCTCTTCTTTCCAATGACAAAAGACTATTTAGGTGAAATTTTTCCTTCTTTCTTTTCAGGACTTGTGTGCTCTGTTGCAGGAACCTGTACCCCTCCAGTGTTGCCCATCCTGGTTTGGTCCTGTGGCCTTCAGGTCCCCAGTTTTCCTGGTACATGTGGCTGAGGGTCCTTCCTGTGGAACTGGCGCTGGGCAGGGAGGAGCTGGCAGGGGTGGTGGGTATGTTGAGATACGGCTGTGATGCAGACCTGAAAATGGGAGCTGAGAAGTGCTCCTGTGCCCCTTTCTTTGGGCACGGCTGCCAACATCTGGGCATTGCAGTCTGTTGCTGTTGGCCCACGCTGGACTGGGATTGATAGATATTAGTTTTTCCCTTTATGGCCAAGTCTGAAACTGAGGGAAAGGGCCCTTGAGGGCTACAGGGGTGGAAATCACATGCAATGGTTTGATCCTGCAGCCTGGTGACACTCAGGGTGGCTCCTTCCAGCTGCCCATGGCCTGGGCTCCCTACTGATCCCTTCTACCCCAGGAGAATGGCATGGATTTCACCTCAGAAGACAAAAGATGGGCAGATGTGTCAGCTGGACATGGCCTACTAGTACAATCACTGCTGTGGGGCACAGCAGCCGCAGGGAGGCGGAGGCCTTCGCCAGCATCCTTCAGCCACTGGCCCAGTTTCCTTCCCCGGGCTTTGTCCTTTGGCTCCAGGGTCTGGACAGAAGTGATGGAGTAGGTGCAGAGCTGGAAGAAGCTGAGCTAGCCTGCTGATAGACTAAACACATCAGACGAAGAGGGTTTTGACATTCAAGCGGGGCCAAGCTGACATGGAACTTTCCATTACAGTGCTTTGTTTTGCTGGAGGAAAAAGGGACTTCTGTGCAATCAAAAACTTCCCGAGGAGACAGATCAGTTTCTCTTTTTATCTTCAGAAACACCTGACTGGAATATTTTGAGTCAGATGCAGCGATTTTGGTTGAAATGATCACCTTGGGACAACACAGCCAGCTCGTTTATGAAGTCATCCTGCTCTCACAAATATTGCTATAAATACACTTGTGTCCTCAGGGGCAGGCTTGGTGCCATCTCTTCGCAGGGAAAAGAGCCTCTAAGGAGGCTGTGGCCAGCTCTGCTTGCAGGAAAGATGGACCAGTCTCATGTCCCCCTCTCTTATGGGCCCTCAGGACATGATCTCAGCTGCCTGTGCACCACTTGTGAGTCCAGCAAAGGGAAGGCATGCAAAACGCACTGAGCCAAGGCTTGCACAAACATGGCCTGGTGTAAAACAGTTGGTGCTGTCACCTGCTGCCGGCTCATGGAGGAGAAACTAAATTCCTGGCACAAAATCTAGGGAAGACACCTGTGAGAGAGGGTGACTGCCCAGAGAAGCTCTGGAAGCATTCAAGGCCAGGTTGGATGGGGCTTTGAGCAACCTGATCTGGTGGAAGGTGTCCCTGCCCAGGGCTTGGAACTGGATGGTCTTTAAGGTCCCTTCCAACCCAAACCATTCTATGATTGCCGTATTCCCTACTTGCAAGTAAATCACTGCTCAGCAGCACAAAAGTCATATTTGCAAATCACTCACTTCCTTTTCTTCTTCCTAACAAGAAGACTTTGGCTTGTTCAAAAAGGGCTTTGATTTCCCGGTCGTAAAGTTGGCTGAGGTTCTGGGCATAGACCTGGAAAGACAGGACAGATGCAGAAATTCCCAGTGTATCTCATGGACAGTGCCCATTTCATGGCTTAAAATAGAAGTCAGAAGATGGCAGCTGAAACAAACGTGTTGGTTTTGGTGTGTAAGACCTTTGGAAAGGCAAAATCCAGCATGAAGATGAGAAAGCAAGCCTCAGTGATATAAAAAGAACTGTCTCAGTTACTTAACGTCCCAATTAACAGAAGAAGCCAAGGACTTTAAGATGCCTCTTTCCTAGAACCCTTTAAATAAGGCAGTGTTGCACAAAATACAAGATTAACCACATTCACTTAAGATTTCTCTCTCGTACAGTAGCAAAATGGTCAGATGAAAGAAAAAAAAAAAACCACCCAATTTTTAGCATTTCAAACCTTTTACTTCAGCACAAAGTCTGCCAGCATGTCCCAGACTGCTTTCTGCCAGGCACACTGGTCCAAGGCCATGTGGCCAGGTTGGCCAGACATTCTCCCAGCAGGGCCAAGTGCTGGAAGTTTGTGGGCAGTATGGGTTTGGTGAACTGAGGCTCTCCTCACAAATTAACCCATTTGACTAATCCATTCCTGGTGGACGGTTTGCAATATTTGTTCAGGATTTTGGCCTTACCTTGGGGAGATCGCAGAACAGAACTGGGCTGGCGTTCCTCAGCCAGGCCATGAGTGGGGTGTAGGGCACCAGTTCCTCGTGGTGGAGTCCATGGCTTGGTGCAGAGAGCTTGTTGATGGGCTGAGCAAGAGCAGGGACCTGAGCGTTACCCTAAAGCAACAGAAACGGCAGAGTCAGTCAAATGAACCATAGCCTTGAAGAGCTCTGTAAAATAACTGCTTCGTAATTGCTCTGGATACTGAGCACAGTGGTCAGGAGAAGACGGAGGAGAAAAGCTCGTTGTTCAGGAGCACGCTGGAAACTGTCCCTCCGGGCACTGGGAGGTGGGTATTCCTCAAGGGGCTGGGATGCAAGGGAGAGAAGGATGCTGAGCAGTTGATGCAGCCCGTCTGGCAGTGCTGGGACACCGCACCCACAGACTTGGAGCCATGGAGGCGGGATGGGACATAGGCAGGTTCAGAGCAGGTCCAGGGGCAGCAGCTTGCTCAGGGATGCGTCCAATCAAGGTCTGAAAATCTCCAAGGATGGAGGTCCCACAGTTCCCTCCCCATTCCCTGCCAGTTACATCCCTTCCCAGAGTCAAGGCTTGAAAGTAAATGCTAAAGATCTGGGAGTTGCTTCTTTTTGCTTCATAAAATGAAATCTGGAAAAGTAACATTTTCCTTTCCAATTTCTGCCCACAGAGGTATTGTCCACTGTATCTTTTAAATTGCAAGATGAGCACTTGGAAAAGTTAATCGAGGGATCAAGGGACTGGCATTTATCCTGGGACTTTATGTTACAAACGGATGAACAGCCACCGTCGCCCTTGGAGTGAAACAAGACAATTGAAAGCAAAAATCTGCAGGCCTAAGCGCTTTGACCAGAGGATCAATGACCATCACAGGAGGGAACCTGACAGCCTGATAGACACAGAATTGTGCTGGATTTCTTCTGCGTGGCTGCAAAACCAACCAGGGGGCTGGGGGGCAACGGCAGGGTGGAGGGATGTGAGAAGACCTCTTTGAGGAAACACAGGAGTGGCATCCCCTGTACCCCCGGTGCTGTTTTACCAGAACATTCAGATCTCCCCGGATTTTGAGCTGCTATGTGGAGAGCGAAGCCCACCTGCAGCTCGAAGATGCTCGTGATGTGACTGATGAGAGAGTTTTCAAAGTTCTGCTTGAGTGTTTCAAACATGATCAGCTGCTCAGCCACAGACTGCAGCTTCCGGTAACCTTGAGGGAAAAAAAGGAGAGGGATCGTGGTACGGAGTGGCACGAGCTGTCGTGGCTGTAGATCAACATCGCTCAGCACACCAGCAAAGGAGACAGATCCTCAAGGAGTAAGTTCTGGGGTAAACACTTTAAACCCCACCCAGTCCAACCCCCCTGCCAGGAGCAGGGACATCTCCAACCAGATCAGGTTGCTCAGAGCCCCGGCCAACCTGGCCTTGAACGTTTCCAGGGATCCAGGGGCATCCAGCGCCTCTCCGGGCAGCCTGTTCACGTTCCTGCCTTCTATTTCTTTTCTATTTTGCACAGCAAACGTGTGAGCTAATTCCTGGGAAGACCCTCTCCAGCTTCCACGGTGCCGGGCGGCTGCAGAGGCTAGAAATCACGGAATGGTGCTGCTGTCTGCAGACAGAAATCCCTGCTCTCCACTCACCGGGCTGTATCTGGATGTTCATGCAGGCAGACAAAGCCTCTGCCGCAGCAACGCAGGCTTTCACTCCGCTGGGGCTGGAAAGGTCCGCCCGGCTCAAGGCGTCACAGTGGTCCCTGCTGAGGTCGAGGTGGGTCTGAAAAGAAAGCCGGGAAAGAACAGGTACAAGCACATCTGGCTTCTCATCCCACCCAGAAGGCTGCTGCCCTGGAGCAGCCAAGTGCTGGTGTGTTACGTTCATAAATAATTTGCTTTCCCTTATTCCCACAGCTCATCAAGTGTCTTTCCACCAGCCGTGCTGTCCCCTGCGCCGGCATCTCTGCGGCTGTGGGGTACAGCAGAGAAAAGCTCCTTGCTCCACAGCAGATGCTGAGACAGACAGAGGTGTACAAAGCCCACGGCTGGTGGCGGACATGGACTTAACAGTTAAGTTACCTTCAAGGGTGTTGGAGGCTCACAGAAAGATTTTTTTTCTAACAGATTCAACAAGCTGAAGAGTTATGTCTTTGCAAACCCACGTACTGTGAGGAAGAGGATCTCATCCATCAGCCTTGTCTTGTTGGAAATGATGCGATGTAGCAAGGAGTTTTCCTGGTGGATGTGGTCCATCTGCTGCTTCACACTTCCCAGCAATTCATCATAGATCTGCAAGGTCTCCTCCACCCTGGTCACCTCTGCCAGGGCCTCATCAATGGAGCTCATCAGCTGTGTCACCTGCTTCTCAGAAGAGATAATGGCTCTAAGGTTGGCCTGCAAAATGGAGAAAGAGAGGGCTTCAGCCCTGCAGCAGGGAGTCAAATATCCTGACTGTCACCCTCCCAAAGGAGAGACCCCATCATTACAACGTGCAGGATGCTGTTGTAATTGCAGCAGTCCCGCATCACTACCTGCACAAGGTCAATGTCTTATCTTTGTGCTTGGCCAAACTCTACATCAGCAACCATCCTCAAGCCCCAAGTGCCAGGGTAGAACAAAACCCTTGGGCAAGGCGCATGCTCAGAGGACTTCCATCTGCAAAGAGGTTACTGCAGAGTTGCCAGGCAAAGCCAACTGCGAGCAGAGCACAGTCTTTGCAGGTTTGGAGAGGGTGCCAAACCCTGCTGCCTTCTGCACCCAACTTTTCCCTCTGTGCACTGGAAAAGTCCCAAGTGGACACTGCATGGAGCCTCCAACCCTCAGTCCCCACAACTGGTGAAGTCCCCTGAGGACCTGCCTGTCCATCCCGCGGTATCTGAGGCACCAGCTGTTTCTCTCTGGCTCTAACCAGTTTACGCAGACCATGGCCACGCCAAGCGTGTTTGGCACCGCTCCGGGCGTTGCCGCTGCTGCCAGGGTGTTACCCAGCCGAGCCGCTCTGGCAGTGCAATTAATAAACCGTTAAATCATGCAGGAGACGTGCACGTGTGTATGTCTCTAGTACGGAAGCCAAAGGCACAATTTGCCCAGGGAGGTCTGAGGTGTTTGTTTTGACGGGCGGTGGAGATACACCAGCGTGTTAATTGCCGCTGACAAGCTCTGCTAGAGATGAACTGCTTCCAAACATTAATTGTGTCGGAACCAGGGCCTGGGTACCATGCGGGATAGCAAAGAAAACAGTCGATAGACACGGGTCTGGGGGGTGTGAGGCTTCCAGACTGTTATTTTGCTCTCCATTAATGAAGCTTTTAAAGAAGTCTATCTTTCCTGATATTTCAGTTATCTGATGTCTTTTTCATCAAATGAAGACGAACAACAGAAGCATCTGCAACCCGCAGTACGCCCCGCTCGTGGGAAACGATAGAAGGACGAGAAGCAAAGTCTTGTGGAGCTGAGTCAGGTCACTGTGGCTTGGACCTGCCCTGTGCTCCGAATTAGGAACGCGTCTGAAAGCGCAGTAAGTACGCACCCAACCACCCTACACGGGCGGGCGTGAGGGATCTGGGAGGGAGCAAACAGCCCCGATTCCCGACTGCTGCTTCCCAGCTGCACGCTGGGGACCCCGGCCCATGGCCACCGGCTCCGTCCGGAGCTTTGCATGTTATTAAATGTTCCTAAATTACAGCCATAAATCTCCTGCGAGCCTGTCACCGCCGCGCCTTCAGATCATCTTATTAGGGCTTAACAGACCCACGCGGGTTTGCCGGGAGCAAAGCATCACCGGTGGCATTGGCAGGGCAACTGCTGGCAGAAAGGGCTCTCCGGAGAACGGCCGGACAAGGTGTTACCCCTGGGATGTGGGGAAAAACGTTTAAACATATGCACGCGCTAGTCTGACGTGCTGGTGTTAATATCAGAGATTAAACCTTGGTAATGGAAACATCTCATTAATTAATTTCTATTAGCAATAAGTGCCATTTATCCATTAGCAGGCATTGAAATAATGTATTCGACAGCGCCTTCCGTCCCAAAGAACCTAACGGGGACTTATTAGTGACTCTCATGGGCATTCTACAGCTGGGACACGGAGTCACAGAGTGCCAGCACGACGTACCCAGGGCACGCAGGAGCAGCCCGCGGGACTCTGGGCTTCCAGTTCAACCACCGCCTTCCGAGTGTAGTAAGTCCCATACAAATACAAATTGGGAATACAGCAAATACTGGAGCTACGGGAGGCTGGATTTAAGGTTTGTGGTGTCTCGTATGTTTTAGGATATTTCCTCTGATTTATCTTTTTTCCCTTTCCTCTTCAGTTACCTGCCCATGAAACCCTAGCAGCAGATATATCAGTATAAGGCAAAAGCTCGAAGCATCAACCTCATTATTTGGCTCCAGCACTTGAAGAAACAAGTTCTCCTCTGCAGAAATGCAACAAAATACAGCAGCTCTAACACAGTAAATAATGTGCCTTCTCCCTTGCCCTTTCTTCTGCAGTTTATCTTTTACTTTTTATCTCCTTCCAGCTCTGTTCCTTTTTTTCCCCTCTTTTCTTCCTCCCTAGCTGCTGCTTTTCCTTCTGTAGGGATCATTGTTGGCCCTTTCCTTTTCTCCCAGGCATCCCTGTCTGTCAGACCACCCTTTCTGCTCTTCATCAGCCCCTACCATCCTCTCCCTCCCTACTCAGCAGCCTTTATCCTTCCTACCCAGCTTTTCTCTGTTCTCCCCTTCCCAAGGTAAAAAATGTCCTTGTGCTCAAGTTAAAAAAAAAAAAAAAAAAAAAGACCACACCAGAAATACCAGGAATTTTGGATGTATCTGTGATAGCCCCCCTGGCAACGTGCCAGGACCCATCCCAAATGCTTCTGCATGTCCTGCTTGCTGGCAGCCACGCTGGAGCATGCGTGAGCTGGGCACCTGGCCATGGATTTAGCAGGAGCCTGGGGAGCTCTCGGTGCCCCGCGGTGCCTGGCAGGCAAACCCTCCCTGGGGGACACCCAGCCCCATGCAGACAGGGAGGAGAAGACACGCAGTGTGAGCATTGTCACCGTGTTTTCCCCTTGGGACTGTTCCTGCAAATCATTTCCAGACGAGGCTAAGGCTGTGGGATTGCTCAAGATTGCTGCTGACCACTGACCTGACTGGAGGCACAGCCTGTAGACCTAGCAGTAACGGCCAGAGGCAACACCTCAAGAGAAATTTCTTCTGCCCTGGTGATCTTGGCAATGATGGTCCTAATTCACACTGCGTGGGACAGAGACATTCTGCACAACGTGGAGGAGATCCCGGAGCTCCCCCGTCCCATCCACCATCAGAGCCTTACCCACCCCTGCGCTGCCCCAGAAATTAGAGTCCCTCACAGCTACGTGTCCACGTGCAGCTGGGTCCACGCTGCCATTTTATTTTACTCCTTTGCGAAACCGACAGTGGACTTCCTCTGCCCCGAGCTGGTCAGTCACTGTGTTTGTTGGAGAGACACCACTCAAGCCGATGCATAAGGGCCCCTTTACCTCATCCAGCACGTGGAGACGATTGTTCAGCTGCTCTGCAAAGGCCACGGAGTTGTTCACCAGGGGCTCGTACTCCTCCATCAGCTTCAACACATCGGCAGCTTCCTTTGGTGTCATCTCCTGGTACGCACTCAGCTCCTCCTGGCTCTCCGTCGCCACAGTGTCCTTCCTGTCTTCTTGGGGCCTTTGTCTCCCTGCACGGGCAGGAGGAGATGTGGAGATGGCCAAAGTCAGCTAGGTATGTCATTTTATTAGTCCTGCTAATACTAGCCCCAAGGATCCCACCGAGGCCAAGTGACACGAGTCCAGTGGTCTCAGTCTGCTGGTCAGCTGGAATAAGGTCACAGCATGGAGCGAAGAAAGATGTGCACGGACAAAACATGGATCCTCCCACTTCCCTCTCACTGCTACCCACCTCAGCCTCTCCCATCAGCCGCATTCTTTGAAATTTGTTCACCTAAAGTGATGATAGCGATGACGCCAAAAACCCAAACCACTCTGTGTATGACAAGGAAACTCATTACCTTCCGCTGCACAGGAGGGGACGTTCACAAACGTGATAGAGCTGGCAAGGAAGCGGTGGTTCAGTTTCCACAAGCATCTGATGAAGTTTTTCTTCTCGTCAAAGCTGCTGGCAGTCCACTTGTAAACCTTGTCGAACTGCAGGTCGAAATCCAGGCTGGCCTAGATGTCAACAGTTAATTAGCACATCAATTAGACACTGCTCGCCGCACCACATGCGCTCCGCACAGGTCTGCGGCACGTTTTAATGGCAGGCACTGATGGTGTGGAAACACCTTGTGCACCGGGAGGGAAAACACCTCCAGGCTGAAGGAGGGATGGAGGGAGATACACCCAGAGCTCCCGGGTGGGATTTGAGAGGTATGTTCGTGGCACTTGGCAGATAACCATCGGCATGACAAAAGCACTGAAAATAAAAGGATGCACAGCAATTCTGGCCCTAGAAGGGGACACCAGGACACCCATAGTGGGTCAGACCAGCCCCAGTGTCCTGATCCAGCACGCGGATGTCTTTGCAGATTATATAAATCCCTCGCCTTTTACTGCAGGTTTTGGGGGGGTGGATGAAGGCTGATGAATTTTGACAGCGGCCGGTGGCGGATGCTGGGGAGAAGCAGCATTCAAAGGGCAAGTCCAGGGTTATAGTGCCTTCAGGATCCCCTGCCAGCCTCCGGCAGCCTGGGATCCAGCAGCTCGCCGAGCCGGAGGTTGTACCCGCAGCGCTGTGCTTAACAGCCCTTGAAGGACCTGCTGTCCCTGATTTCCTCTAATGGGTTTCCGAACTTATTCATAGCGTTGGCACCTACAGCATCCCTGGCAGTAAGCGCTGCAGCCTAACGATGAGCTGAATGAGAAAGCTCAAATCCACTGGAGTTAAGCATTTGGGGTAAGCCCAGCACCCCCGCTTGCCTTCCGCTGCAGATATTCCCCTCATCCAACCTGAGATCTCAAACCTCTCTTTGCTCAAGAATTGGGAATGCACAGAGGAAACTCAGAAACAGGCTTCCACAAGCTCAGTCCAGAAGCACTGTGGTATCACGCGTGCTTCACCTGGCATCTCCCCGCAGCCCCATTTCCTGGCAGGGGAACGTCAGCTGGGATAACAGGAGCATCGACTGGGAAAAAAAAGCACCCTTGGCATTTCCCCACGTTGGTTTTATCCATACAAGTGTCAATATCTCTACATCTACAGGCAAAGGATGTGGTCTCGTGGAGGGGGATCTCCAGCCACAGGAGTTTTTGCCATGAAGTGGTACATAGGCAGAGAGAATAAGGGAGGTTGCTGAAGTAGGAACATCCCATGGAAAGAAACTCCTTCCTGCACCATCTTATTAGCTCTGCGGCGCAGCCTGGCCTCATCTTCTGGAGAACTTAGAAGCCACACTTACAATTATTGATACCAATCATCATAACAGACATAGAGTTTATGAGGATTGACACAGTCCTATGATGCTTCAAGGGTTGCTTTCCAAACACCTTGAAGCAACACATTCATGCCCCCACATTCCTTCGGTGGCTCAGCAGCAGCCCCCGCAACATGGAGCGGAGATGCCTGCGGGAGGAATTTACAGTGCGTGCCATTTACACTCCGTGGTGGGACCCTGCGAGACGTCAACATGGCCTGGCTGCAGCCTCCCCTCTGCCTGGGGACCTTGCGCAGCAGCTTCAGCCGGTGAGTACCTCCCATTTTAGGAATGATACGGACAATTCTGGCTGCCAGTGTTCCGGAAAGATGGATTCAGCCTGGAAGAGGCAAGAAAGAGGGCTCCAGGCCTGATGAAGGGAAGAGAAGAGTCAACACAGAAGAGGAGACGAAGCGGGCAGTCTGCTTCGCCTGCCGGAAGGAAGGTTAATAGGGGAGGTGACTGCAATCTAAAAACACATCTGCAAAGGAGAAGAGCTCTCTGACCTAACGGACAGCCATGGCACAACAGTAAACGGGGACAGCATGGGCAGGAGTATGGGCTGGGAGCCACAAGAAGGCTTCAGCCATTGGGACCACCCAGTCCTCTATTTGCCTCCCAGTAGGAGGGGGGTTCAAAAATACACCGATGCTTTAAGATGGAGTACGACTAGTTTATCTCATTGGGATGGGAAATGAGGGGAGAAGGACTGAAAATCCTGGAGGCATCTTCTAATCCTAACTCCTCAGGAGCCAAAGCAGTTTAGAAGACTTGGTGGAGCCAGGCTTATCTTCTACAAGAGAGCAGGATGAAAGCGTGTATTTCCTTGTGTACAGGAAAATGTAAGACAATGAGACACCAGCTGAGTTCTGCCCATAGGATCAAGACATCCTGCAACCTGCAATTGTGATTTTCTGTTCAGACACACTCTGCAGATGTACTTTGCTCATCCTGGTTGTAGAACTGGAAAGCTGTTCTGTTCCTTATTTATGTCTCTGCTTGTGAAAAACCAGGCGCCTCGCCAAAGCCACTGGAACATTCACATTAATAAAAAACCTAATTACAACAACTTTAACAACACTCTGCCAGCCCCAGCAGCAGAAAGGGAATATCTTGTCTGTGCTTTTTCTCCCAAAAACCTTACTGTCACCCTAAAAGCGCAGACTGACGCTGACTCCAGCTTTCTGTAATCCTTCTCTCAGTAGATGCCTCCATTTAATCTTTAAATACCCTGTGCAAACGTATGTCAAGAAGCTTTGTCGACGTGGGTTGACAGATGGGCCTGACAACATGTTCCCCAAGTGCTGGAGACCTGGCGAAAGCAGGGCTGGGGCAAAAAGCTTCAGGAACTCCTCTGCCTGAGGATCGGGAGTTTGCCCTCTGGTTTTGATGGAAGCTGTGTCCGTGCAGCGGTGGCCCACTCACTGCTCAGCCTGCTCAGGTATTTGGCCAGCCTGACATTTCCCAGCTTAGGGTGGGATGGCTCAGGAGGGAGGAAATCACTCCAGCCTCAGCATCCCGGGCACAGGCATCTCCCTGGAAGAGACGAGGGCAACGAGAAGCCCAAAAGCACTGATGTAGGATGGAGGAACCATCCAGGGAGGGACCTCTGCTCACCGTGCTCTAGGAAACAGATCTGAGGGAAGAAAGAGGGCTTTTCAATGTTTTAAATGGTGCTTGTTTCCCCAAAAGCAGTGTCATCCAGGCTGCTTCAGTCCTGCATTAGAAATCACACACAGTCCCTTTGGTGCTCTTCACAACATCTAAACGTACAGGCTGAGCTCCAGAGGACCTGGATCGTGCTATGGGTCTCTAGCTTCATATTCACACCTGTCCCCCGTGACCAGTTCTACCCTTTGCCACAAAAGGAAAGTCCATCCTACCTGATGGAGAGTCTTGCCATCTACCAGCTTCAGCTCTGCCAAAGGCCACCTGTAGGCTATCTTGTACTGCTCTCCTCGGTCTACCTTGACCTTCACCAGAAATGGCTGCACTGGCCTAAAGGTGTCTGCTGAGGATGGGAGACAGGGAAAAAAGTAAAACAAGCCACAATATTATTGTTAGCCCGGTACACAGCAATTCAGTGTGAATGGACAGGTACAGACGGACACACGGACACTGGTTTTGCTTTGTGGCTCTATGGAGAGACGCTGCGGGGTTTCTACTGATTTTAATCTTCATTGACTATTTACATATGGGACCTTGGAGATATTCCTCCTGCCCTCCATTGACTACAGAAGGAGTTGAAGCGCATCGTTAAGGTCAAACACTACGGCTAAGGCTGTCAGAAATTAATCCTGCCGTGGGTGACTACGCTGTCTGGAAGCTCATTGGCAGGAAAGTCTCTCCCCTGTAAGTTTGTTTAAAAAAAAAAAAAAATCTATGCTAACAGCTTCTCAGGAGTGATGGAGCAACTAGAAAAGCATCGACCAAAGGAGATGGAAAATTTCCCAAAGCACCTTTGTATCCTAGTCAAATAGCTCCGCGCTCCTGAAGCAGCTGGGTACACCAGAACTACGGAGAGACGGGATGGGGCTGTAACGCTGCATTGCCTTAGCGTGGCTTGTTGCTGACCTCTAATGACAGATTTGATGCACATGGTGAAAAAAATGATCTTACACTGGTGGAGGGAGCAATCCTGCAGAGCCCAGCTCTCCCGAGCCAGCTGAAGTGGGAACTGGTGCTTTTGTGGCCAGTTCTTGATGTACAATGCTGATGCAGCACAGCTCCTATTTTTGGATGAAGGTTGCCTTCATTTAATCTTAAAATACAGCATTCCAAAAAGTGTTCTTGTATCTTTTCCAAAATTAGGACCAAGCTCTCTGACCAGAGCTGCAAGAAACCTTCCCAGCTTTGCGACTCAACCCGGCTCCCAGGTTCTCACCCACAACACAGAGAACGGACATCTTCTTCTTCTTCCCCGTCTTCCAGACGCGAACGGTTTCCAGCAGCCTCTTCTTCTGCGGGTTGAAGACATCTCTTTCCAGCGAGCTCCAAAGAGAAGCCATGGCGATGCCCAAACACGGCAGCACGGGGTAGCTGCCCGTGCCTCCCGCCAACACTCACCCTTGCCGCAGGCTGCCCGGCGCCTCCTGGGAAACACAAACAGGCTGGAGAGACCGTCTGCACGCGAGCTCCCGGCACACCAGCAACACACGCTACTGCCGCACGGATTCCGTCTCCGTCATCTTGCAGACGCCACGAGTAACTGCTGCGGACTTGAGGCCAGAAGGGGCTTTTGCAATCAGCTGGTCCGAACTCCTGCCCAGTGCGAGCAGGACACGCCAGCGCCTCCAGCCCAATAAGGCCACCATAAAACTTTCCTCATTTCCTCAAAAAACCCATCCTCTTTGGTTCCAACTCAGAGAGTGTTGAGAAATAGGACTGCGTCCACGGGCAGGCGAAACAGGTTAGCAGCCACAAGCCTGATTATTTTTGTTGGCCCACGTTGTTTCAGCACTTAGCTCATAAAAAAAAATCCCTCCTCAGTCCCATAAAAGATTAATTTTTGGAGAAATAGCAGGAGAAGAGGGGCATTGGGCCATCACTGCTTCCCTGTCCCCGGTTCCCCTCTGTCTCCTGCAGCCAAGCAGGCCAAGGCAGATGTTTCCCCAAAACAGCTGGCTTGCCTTCCCCAGCCCCCCACCTCGGTCCCTGGGGCTCGGACCCACCGGCAGCAGAGGCAAAGCCGCTGACGCAGCACATACATGTGCTCCGGGGTTTCACACACTTGCTGACTCAGCAAAAGAATATTAAGACCAAACAGCTCCTAAACTCCCAAGAAGAGCCCTGCTCTCCCACTTTTTCGAGCTTCCCTGGCTTCAAGGGATCTAATTAACTAATTAGCTAATTAACCTGAAAAGAGAAGGGGGTAAAGCAGAGGGAACGGGAAGCCCAGGTGTGGTCTCCGTTACTGGGGTTGAGCCCTTCCTGCCATCTCCGTACTGCGAGTAAGCCCATCACGGAAACGCCTGCGCGCTCACCTCCGGCTTCTCCAGCCCGCCGCACAAGCGCCAATCTTTTGGTTTCACAGTCTAAGTGGAAATAAACCCCTACTTCTACCCCTCGTTCCGGTTACGTAGCTGAACGTGCTTCTCCACGGCCCGAGAAAGGCCATGATGCGCACACCAAAAAGTCATCCGAGGGAATCGCAGCGTCTCGGGACGTTTCGCAAGAGGAGCACGGCCACCACAAGGAAAGTGCCGCGAGAAAGCCACCAAATTGAGAGGATGTGTCCTGGTTGTGCTCAGAGCACCCGGGGCTCGGACACCGGAGGGTCCTGCTCATTTTTAAACCACAATTTTTAAATTTTTTTATATTCTTCACGGGAAGTTCTCACACAATTTCCTAGCCAGGCCTGAGACCCGTGGAGCTGTATTTCCATGGGACGTCCAACCCGGCACTGCCGGGAGGAGATGGCAGTCGGGGGGTGAGGGGACAAGCAAAGCAGCAACAACTGAAAGGTTACATTTAACGCAAATATTTGGGTAAGAATTAGGGATAAACAAACATACAGGCTGTAGGAAAATAATAATATTTAGAAAACACACTCGGAATGTTTCCTAAGAGAAAGTCATTGTTATTGAAATTTACTGAGCTGAAACAAGTGAATCCCCCAGCAGCTCCCTCCCCGCCGTGACGGCGCTTGCAGCCCAGCCGTGTCGGTAACGAGCTGGAAATCACGTCCGCAAAGATTTCAACTGTCTTCTGCCATGGCTGTGACCAAGAAAATAAGAAAAAAAAAGAGAGATTTGCTGCTAAAATGATCCCGTCACCAGAGCATCCCCTTGGACGCAGTCCCTCACCAGATTATCCCGGTTTCCCTACCGGCATTCCCCTCCAGAGGCAGGCGGGACGTGGACCCCGCCGCCCGCGCCGCTGTGGCTTTCGAGCTCCCTCAGTTTTTTCTGACAGCGTTTGAGCAACAGCCGCAGGAAAATGGTTGAAAGCCAAAGTAATAGAGAGCTCGCCGCTCCCCGGTGAGCTAACGCGGAAAGCACAACGCTTCCCAGGAAGGTGACAGAAAAGCCGTAGCGGAGCCGGTTTACCCCCCGTCCTCTACACACAACCTGAAAGACTTCAAGATCTCGGTGAAACCTTCCCGAAATGTGGACAGCGGCGCACGTCGCCCGTCCAGGCAGCGGGGGAGAGAGCGTTGGCGGGAGGAAGAGTGTTCAAAGACTTTACCAGCCGCGCCGCGCCGGGGACAGGCTGCGGGACTTCAGTCGCGAGAAGCCCTAGAACAGGAAAGAGGTTGCTGGTAAAATGAAAGCTTTCAGAGAAAAACAGGAAGCCAGAAGAACCCGAGTGAAGCCCGCGGGCCACCGGCACGGGGTCGGGGCAGGAAATCGCTGCAGGTGCAGGCGTGAGCACGCAGGGCCTCAAAGAGGCTTGGGGTGAGTGATTTTGAGTAAAAGCAGAAAAAATGAGGTTCCGCCTCACGGTGTGCCTTGCATTGATCTTCCCATCCAATCCCAAATGCAGCAATAATGTGATTATTTTAGCGCTCAGGCTGAAGGAATGAGAACCACGTGTGGTTTGCGTGTCTGACTGCCGGTCCCTGGCCGAGGTTAGCATCTGCCGTGGTTTGCTTTTCTCTTCCTTCCCACACAGGGAGCAGAAAGCTGGTTTTGCCACAGGGCACGGCAGAGAATTGAAGCTATTTAATTTTCTGCTGCAGGGACTTGTAGTCGTCATTCGATGTCAAATCTTATTTTTGGTGCTTAAGCAGCCTGCATTCCCAGAGCACCTGACCATTTCCATGTTTCATGGACTGCTCCTGCCATTGCCCCTAAAAAAAAGGAGGCAACTTCTCAGGAAGGACCTGCTGTGGACCATTCCATACCCAGATACGCATGGACAGATGGTCCCAATCCTTCTCCTTGCTCCTGCCGTGGATTTTCTTCAGCCTCCTTGCTGCATCCAAAGGAAAAAAAAAATCCCCTTTGCCTTCCAGCAGCGGCAGCATGGGATGCACCCACTCGGCGCACGGCTGCTGCCCCGTACCAGGAAGGGTGGCTGGAGCCCAGTTACTCCACGGGAGAACGGGGAATGTTTTAGGACAGGCAAACTGGGATTTCCCCAGGAAGCCAAGGCTGAGATAACGGCGGCAGGGCAAGGCAAATGCAAGAAGACCCCCAACCTGCAGTGACTACATCGTACAGACAGGCGTGCGTGCGTCCATCCATCTTCTTAGTAGGACAACGCTATTTAAACATAAACCAGTGTGATTAATAAAACATAGTGCCTTGTTTTCCCCCACTGGTTTCACCTCCCATGCTCTCTTCTCACATTTTTGCTGGGCTGATGGCTTTCTTACATGCCCCAGATAACTCACGGAGCTTCATCTTCACTGCTCTTTCCACCCGCCTGCTCTTCTTTCATTTTTTATGAAGACTCTCTCTTGCTCCGCTAACACGCTCTTCATCTCCCCGGTAAATCAAGGTGGCTGTTTGTCTCCAGCTCTCTGTTTGCCTTCCTGAGCACCAGGGTAAATCTGGGCAGAGTGGTGGAGCCGGATCAAGGAGAAAGCTGACCTTGTCCCTCTTCCCTCCCCATTCACAGCTGTGCCCAGCTGGCGACAGGCTGCGTTCGGGATCCAGGAATGCTCCCTCTCCGTTTTCTGGGGTGAAACGGGTAAAACAAATAGAAAGAGTGAGAAACGACCTCTCCCAGGCTCTGCTGGATGAAACCACACTGCAGAAAGCTCTGAGAGAGGACGTTGCTCCAAGAGCCCAAACTGGGGTCAGCACAAAGGCTCCCATTGACTTCATCTGGCGCTCTCCGGCTGACGAACCCTGTGACTCTTCCACTTCTTTCTGCTGATCTCTCCAGACACGGGATGAGGACCGGGACTGTAAGGAGACCCACACTCGTGGTGGCCTCCTTGCAGACTGCAACACACCACGGAGTAATAGCTTGCAGCCAGCTAGCAATAGGAAATCAGGTCATGAACTAGCTTCCCTCTCCATCCGGCATCGGAAGAGATGAGGCGTGAGGCACGGCCGTGTCTCCTCTTTCTCCGTCTCTGCTCCCTGAGATGATGGAGTTGGCCGCAGGCAGTGCTCAACGTGGGTGTCCGGACCCAGAAAAGCAGAGCCAGCCGCTCTGCCCTGGGCTGGCCCTGCAAACGTCCCATGTGCCTGGAGCAGCTTTGCCCTTTCCCACAGAGGAATGACATGTGGGATTAAAGGAAAAAAAAAAAACCCATTACCACCAAACCAGCATTTTTAGCTGGGTTCAGAGCAGTTTCACGTGTCTGGAAGGGATATAGCAGCATAATCAAGATTTATGAAAGAAAGAAAATATTTTAGGAGAGGCCGTTTGTTCTGTTCTGTATCCCGTAAAATCTCCAGACGTTATTTGTCGGTCGATGTGGCAGCAGCACTCAGCCCTGCGGCTTGGGAACAAAAGGCCACTCTGCGAAGGAAGAGGCGAAGCGTTAAAAGACACCAAGCGATGTCTCACGGTTTACAAAACCCGGTCCGAGCATCCCTCAAGGTAACCCAGGAGGGCTGGGACCGTGGCCGTGCGCCAGGCGTGGGCAGGTTCTTCCCTGGAAGATCACGTCGGTGGATGGACTGGGCTGGCGCAGGGAAATCCAGCACCACGGCGGTAGTACAGCACCCAGCGTTTGCTGCCAATGGAGAAAATACATCAGGCCAAGTGAGGCACTGGTTTGTTATGGGGAGGTATTTTGTGCCCCATGTTAGAATCATAGAATCATGGAACAGTTTGGGTGGGAAGGGACTGTTCAAGCCCATCCAGCCCAACCCCCTGCCAGGAGCAGGGACATCTCCAACCAGATCAGGTTGCTCAGAGCCCCGTCCAACCTGGCCTGGAATGTTTCCAGGAGATGATTTTCGATTTATCCAGGTTTCTTGCTTAGCAGCCAGAAAGGAAACACACACAGGGATGCGGGGAAGCTGCAGAATTTGGGAACTTCTGTCCTGGATGAGGCCAATCCCCTGGGCTGCCCAGCGGATCAGCCCTGGCCCCATCCCAGATGCTCAGGGGGCTGCCAAAGGGACCTTCACCTTTCCGTGCCAGCACACCTCAGTGAGTTCTTGAGTGGACCCTCAGGTCGCTGGTGGGTGAAAGGGCTGCACATCCTCATCCTCCCTGGCCGTGCTTGTTTTTCGGGGATGCTTGCGGAGAGCCAGCCATGGTGGAGATCCCACTAGAGGAGACACCAGAAGGCTCTGCCTGCTCCCAGCATCCCTGTTAGCTCCTGGGCCTTATTTCCCTGCAAGCCTTTGCTGTCTTCTCTCTCCTCCTGATTTATCTCCAGCATGGAGCACTGTATCACTGCTATAGATTGCCGCTGGCAGCAGGACAAACACGCCCGTCTTTAGTTTATGGACTCATTTTTCTTTTTCTTTTTTTTCTTTCCTCTCGAGTTAACACAAACAATACACCGAGTGAGTCTGAGGGAATGGCGATTACGGGTCAACCGTGTGCTCAACTCGCTTTGCATCCAGCAAAATGAGAGCCAGAATGCCCTTTCCACGCGCTGTTGCAAACAAGCAGGATTTAAAGCCAAACTTTCTGTTTCTCCAGGCAGCTTCTGCCTCGAGGATGCTTCCGTCATCAGTTTGCGAGCCCGCGTCATCTTCCCCACGTCATGGCAGCTGTCTTCTGCAGGAAAAAACAGCCAGTTCTTAACCTTACGTGAATGAGCGTAAGACTAAGGGAGCAAAACACGCTCCTGAGAGCATCGCGCCTGAGATGCATTGCACCGCGGGAGCTTAAACTGGAGCTCAGCTGGGGACACGGTGGGGACCACGCACCCAGGCTTCTCCAGGGGTTTTTGGTGACAGCAGGTTGGGCCAAGGCACAACCGTGCTTTGAGGGACCGTGACAGCACCTGAGGGTTTTCCTGCCATTAAAACCCCACTTCTAATCCATGCAGGTCGAGTATTCTGGGATGCCTCCAGCTGGGTGGTGCCCTCAGGACCATCTCTGCGTGACGGAGGACACCAGCCCCACTGACCGCCCAGCTTCCCAGCTCCACGTGGACATCCCTCCCACGCGGGTTTGCGTTGTTCCTTCCTTTGCCACATTGCAACCGCTTTCCCTGGAGTTATCACTGGAAAAAGCATGGAGTCCAGCTGTTGGCTGCTTGTAGGTTTTAATCAGAGTGTACGGGGCAGATCCTGCGCTCTGCTGCCCAGGGACCCGGGAGCTACGCCTGCTCCATCCTGGTGCCACATTAATGATGACAGCAGCAGAGGGGTGAGTGGTGGGACCCCAGGGACATGTCCTAACACATGTCCTTCACTGCTGGCTCCTTTTTGCAAAACCCCTTCCTATTCCTGCTGTGTTTTAGGGACAGCAGTTTCTCTTCTTCGCGTGGCCGGACAGGAGCATGGACGTGGAGCAGACGATGCGAACACTCCAGCCGTGACCCAGGCTGTTTCCCAGCTGAGCAATCGCTCCTTTTGCACAGCAGCTGCACTAAAAGATCACGTCTACCTTAAAACTACTTCATGGGAAAGCGAGTTTCATTGCTTACCATCCGCATGAAATATTCAGCGTTTCATCCGTAGCGTTTTCCTTCTGCTCATTAAGCCGGCGTTAGGCTCTGACAGGAGCTGGGCTGCCGTTTGCTGACAGCAGGTCTGCGCGGTGCTGGAGGCCCACAAACCGTGTCACCCTGCAGCGGGACATCCCCTTCGTCCTTGCTGCCTAAACGCGGTCGCTGCCGTCGGCATCGCCGTGGGTCGGGCGCGGTGGTAGGGCCCTATCAGCAGCAAGGGACGAGCTTTATGAGAGAAGAGGCAACGAAGGGTAAAGGATGAGGGAAGGAGGAGAGTCCTGCGCTCAGGTGATGGCCCCGGTCCATTTTCTGAGGTGGCTGGGAGTTTTCCAAGAAAATACTGAGTCACGGACAGCAGAACTTTTTTGCCGGAGCAGCAGTTTTGAGGGACATCTCCCTGGTGAAGCTGACTTTGGCTCAAAGTAGATGAACCGCTCAAAAGCAGCACCTGCCACCCTCCCACAGCTGGGCCCCTGGCAGTTTGGGTGTGACAGAGGCTCACGTACCCGTAGAGAGCCAGGTCCTTACCAAGGGTCACACCAAGGACTGTGCACGGAAAAACTCCAAAACATCTCAGCTTCTGCTCAGCGCCGAGCTGCAGCGTTTCTGAATCCTTGGCTAAAGGGTGAAGCCGTACGTTACAGCCAGACGTGCTGCAGGGTACGGTGAGCTTCTTTAAATTCCTGCCTCCGATTTTACGTCCATTCAGCATTTTTTCACGCTTCCTTAGCCACGGTTTTGTGGCCTTCACAGCTGTGGTGCTTTTGGCCCAGCGCCTGAGGCATTCATTCCTCTGGAGAAGGGTGCGATCAAGCATGTTGCACCTCAAACTCCCTTAAATATTAAGTGTCAACCTGCTTCTGCCCGAATTACACTTTCAACGGTCAGAAGGAGGGAAGTCATAAGAAAAAGACAAAATCTTCTTTCCAGCCAGGGCTGGGGAGCGAGCACGTTGCAGATGCAGGAGAGATGCTGGTGGCTTTGGTGTCCATCTCCTGAGCCTGTGCACATGGGATCTTTGGGAATTCACTTGGTCTGTAAATGGTGACCCCTCTTTCTAGTTTGCAAGGACAAGAGAGGTTCCTGACCTGTGTTTCAAAAACTCTTTGGCATTTTTTGGCTGGAAAACCTTAAACATCGCCGTTATCTGCAGCAGATTTTCCCAGCGCCGCCAGCGTGCGGGTTGCCTAGCATCGCCGTGGCATCGCTCCTGGCGATGATTGAAGCTCACGGCACGGCAGGGCGGACAGCTGAGCACTTCCAGCCAGTAACACGGGAGCACAGGCTGAGTCGCCCGTTCCAGCGGTAGCGTGATCATTGCTGTCACCACGCTCTCTGTGGGAACACAACGGCAAGGAGTCGGGAGATGCTGGAAACAAACGCTTTCCTGTTTTCAGTGGATGGCTTTGGGGTTTTTTTCAGTTCTAGTGAAATCTGTTTGTAAAACAGCTCTATAGTGGCATTTTGCTAAGGGTGTAAGCTGATGTTTGGGTGGGAAAAGGAGAATTAAAACAGAGACTGGGCTTGGGCGAGGCGAGGCTCTATGTTCTTCACCGTCTCCCATACCCAGGCTTGCAGAGGGGATCTGTGCCCTGGAAAACAAGGCTCCTAGACTCATCCCTTGAAGCCTGCTGTGAGGTTTCAAGGTGGAAACCACCCTGGGGACAGAGCTGTGACCCTTGCACCCCCTGTGCTCTCTGCTGGTGCTCAGGGTGGGAGGGAAGGAGAGCAACCGCAGCTCCTCCACGGCTCAGCTCCCTGGCAGAGGAAAGCTGGTGGCCTGGCCCCATCCTCGCCCTCTTCAGAGCTTTGTCAGTGAGGAACCGCACGTCCGGAGGATTCACGGGGGACAGCGTGTCTCGCTCCCAAAGGGGACGGTGAATCCCCGTCATGCCCAGACCCATCCCCTGCCCACCTCCCCAACCCTCAAGGCAAAACGCTGCAAAACGAGAAGCCGATCCCGGGCCACGGAGCCACCCCAGAGCCCGGCTCCAGCGCCTGGAGAGTGTGGAGCAGGGCTCAACCGCTCCCGAGGCCGCAGTTGGGAGGATCCAGCCACGCTCTGCCCGTCGTTATTTATTTCCTCCTCACCACAGCGCCGGCGTAACTGCGCTATGACGGGCTGTGCTGTCGAAGCTGCGTTAGATTTATCCTTTCCCTCGGCCTTTCGGGCGTTACACAAACTGGACAGCAGCAGCCTGTGCTGCGCTGCGCTGCGAGCAGCATCATTACCTTCCACACTGAAAATTAATGCTGGAAATTAAGCCAGCAGCCTATAGGAGGAAGCATTGTGCAGGGGCTGAAGCACGGGAGCGGAAAGGCTGGGAGAGCAGAGGTTTTCGTCTGTCTTTGGCTGTGTGGTACTGGGAAATGTTGATTTGTGGAAACTTTGGGGAAGGAGGCTCCTACTCTGGGACCTAAGGTAGAGCCAGGCTTAAAATCTGACTCCATCTGTCGCTGCTGAGCAATGGGAAATACAGCCCCACATGAACACAGTCTCTTTTTGGCTGCCTGGGGAACAGGTGCCTTTGAAAAGTTTACTGTAATGGGATAGAGAAGAAAAATTACTCTGGAAATAAAGATCAGGGCTTGAAACTTGACTAAGCCAGGAGACAGCTTGGTTTAACCTGTGTTCCCGCATCTTACCCAGCCCCAGCCCCTAGCTGGGATGCACTGAGCAGCCTGCTAGTCAGGCTTGCAAAAAATGCTGGCTTAAAACCAGGCATCCTATCCCCCTGCACTTCCACCAGCACCGTCCTCAGGCTGGCTGCTCCGCTGAGCCAGATGGCATCTCCACCCCGGGGCACCGCGCTGGCAGAGCCCGAGGAACAGACCGTCCGCGACGCGGCTGACAGAGGTTCCTCTGCAGCCCGCCTGCCATCCACCTCGGTTTAGACCTGAGGTCCTCTCCTTCTCATCACGTCTCTCTGCTGCGTGAGGCAAGCTTGGGTCTTACTGGGTAGCACCTAAATATGTCCTCTGTGCATGAAAACCTAAGGGTACACGGGAAGTTTTATAGCCCAGGTTGTTTCCAGCTTGCTGTCTAAGCGATTGGCACCCTAGAAACACGGCGAGCAGGATGTTTGCTTTGCAGAGAGTACCCAGGCACCTACCGGAGAGCGATGCTGTGATAAGGCGAGGGCCATGGTTGCTGCTGCAGCACAAGGTGGGACTGGCTGGGTCACTGGGGGAGGAATTCAGTCTGGGGAATTCACTCGGGGGTGCAAAGTCCTCCAGAGCGATGGCAGAGAAACTTCAGGAGTGCTTAGCGTACCGGCGTCCCGCTTGCTCAGGTGTGCTTTTCAGAAGATGCTTCTGCTGTGGCCAGGCCCCTCCTGACCCCCCTTCTCTCCACTCCAGCATCCTTCCCCGCTGGGCTTTGCTCTGACAGCACTTCCCTGAAATGCGGTGGCGTTTGCGGTCCTACGCCATGATTTTAATTCACCAGCTTGAAGGAGGTAGTGAAGAAAAGTCTGTGTGCGACATCTCTGATGCAGTTTCAAAGTGGCCAACCAGTTCCTGACTCCAGATGGTGAGATGAGATCAGTGGACACGCACGTTCCTGTGACGGTTAGCAAACACTGCACAGGATGGAGACGCATCTCCGACACAGAATTTCCATCATCTCTGAAGTCAGTAGTGACGACGCCAGTTTCATCGCTGCTCGAGAGGATCCAGAAAACCCTCCTGTAGTGATGACACCGAACCAAAACCTCGATCCTCAGCAGCTCCCACGCTTTGGGAGGGGTTTACAGCCTAGCCCTCGTCCTGCTGTTGGTTTCTAACTGCACTTCGCTGCAGAGACACCCGAGCTTTCCTAATGAAAAGCCAATTAAAGAGCACCATTAAGCACAGCCTTTTTCCTTCCATGTCCAAACCTATCTGTCACAGAATGGACAGAATAAGTGTCCCAGGTTGGCAGATGCTGCTAAAAATGGGAAAGATAAGATGCGTAAGTAAATTATTGAAATGCCAGCTTGAAGTCTCAAACGGGACCAGGACAGCCGGGGTCAGACGTACGCGGCCGCTTGCGCTGTGCTCCCAGCGCTGCAAAGCCACCTGAGCTCCTCACGGCGCAGAAGCAGATTAACCACTTTTTATAGCGGCTGGCAACGGCTGGAGCTTCCAGGCCACTCGTTTGGACCCAGCAAGTCCTCAGCAGGCAGAGCAGAGGGGCGTTATGGGCAGAGCTGGGAAGGATCACCACTTTGATTTAACCTCACGTGCGCACGGGGTCTGTGCCCACCGCCTGACCCGTACGGCTCCTGGAGGAGGGAGGTGAAGGAAGAGAGACAAAGGTAAAGGTTCAGTGATGCCGGTGGGGGTTTGCTCCTGATTTTCGGGCACCTAGAAGCCCGCACAGGACTGGTGACTCTGGGGTGAGACGCCCTCTGACCCCCACACTGTTCTCACCGACACTGGACAGCCCCAGGGTGGGATCTCAGTTCACACGTGGAGAGGGAACGGCAAGAGGAAAGCTGAAAGAAACACCACACGGAGGAGGAGGAGAGGAGAAGTGCAGACGGGGAAGAGGGGGAGAACAGAGCTGGAAGGACGGAGGAGGAACGGAGATGCTGTGAAGGGTGATTTCACCGCTGGCTGATGGGGATGCAGCCCCAAGACCCTGAACGTATTAAAAATAACGCGGTGCCCCACGAGAGCCTTGCACCGAGAGCTTCTGCTGCCTTTTTAGGAGTAGCTCCACTTTGTTTACGGATGAGAGATTCCCACATTTAGCCCTCATTTGTGAATCATAACAGCGGCAGAGTGGAATCTGAACCTCTGCGTGCTGGGCCCTTCTGACGTACGTGAAATACGGGATTTTTCCTCTGACAAATATTCCCCCTCAGCGCGCATTTCTCCTTGTTATCTCTAGATAAGAAACCGATCAAGCAGATGTAGCAGCATTGGTTCTCTGTGACAACATCCTTGCAACGTGATGCATCACAAAATCGTCATCAGAGCAGGGCGCATAACTGATTTATTGTTTTTATTTCTTTTTTAGCTGAGAAAAAAAAATCAGGCAATGGAAAAAAATGTGCTTATTTTCAGTTTAGATTCCTTTCAGCCCTTAAAAATACACACTTAGAGACCTTTCCAAGAGTTTTGGAGCCACGCAATGGGGATTTTAGCAGTGCTCAGGGTGACTGCAGAGCGGGCAGGACCCCCCAGTCTGCGGACGAGGAGGTCGAGGCACCATGAGGTCAAGTGAAGGGTGTCCAAGCTCCGAAAACACGGAGAGCTGGAAATAGGAGCCAGGAAGCCATGCCAGCGCCTTCCTTGCAATCAGCAGACCACGTTCTGTGTAATAACAGAGTGGACACAAACAAACACACATCAAGCCCATTCCTTCCCTCTCTTAGGACACGGATGAATCATGTTCCACTCTTGAGGCTGATAAAAGGAGAGGGACCCAAATTCTTGTTTCCTTCTTTTTTGGAAACACTTGTAAAAGCTGGTTTACAAAACTTCTTGGCAACTTCTTCTGAGTTTCCAGACCCCTTTATCGCTTCTACAGTGCCAAACATCTTCCCTCTCTCTGAGGAGCACGCTTCAAGTTGCCTCAGGACTTGTCAGCAGTGGCCTGGACGCTTTCCATTTCAGCTCATGAAAATACTTGCACCAGTTTGAGTCTTGGTACTGCGCAGGACGAAGCGCAGAAGCAGCGTGCATTTTCACTTAGACGGGAAGGTCTGTTGAAGGCAGCAGCGTTACATCCAGAGGTAGAGTTGTAGCCCAACAGAGCTGAAAATTCACCAGGAATTTTTCAATGAGTTTGCAGTCACGTTGGATCTGGCCTCCACTGGATTTCACCCTGACCCAACTCTACCAATCAAACAGGCTCGTGGTGACTAAACTTGCCCACAAGTCATTTTCACAGATGTTTTTACTACCTGATGAGCAAAACAACCTCCATCATCCATCCGTCTATTCATCCATCCATCCATCATCCATCCATCCGTCCATCCATCATCCATCTATCCATCCACTCATCTGTGCATCCATCCGTCCGTCCGTCCATCCATGCATCCATCCATCCATTCATCTGTCCATCCATCCGTCATCCATCCATCCCTCCCTCCCTCCATCCAGCCAGAATTTTGGTCAGATCTGACACGCAGCTGTAGTCATTTCACACAAGTCTGGGGAGGAGGAATTTCACTCTCCAAGATTTCAACGCCTTTTTCTCTTAAGTTATACAGCATTTGCAGGTGAAAATAAATTTTGAGCTTAAACAAGTTACGATGTTAAAAACATTCCCTATTTCCCCTTCCTTTTTTTTTTCTATTTCTCCTATTTTTTTTTATTTTTTTTTTTTTTTTTTTTGGGGGCATTTTTTGT